>JAPYZJ010000495.1:0-63363 GCA_030522765.1 Ophioninae sp. B BG-2022a
CTCGCAATTTCTCCCATGGTAACTACAAACTGCACAATTTTTTTCAAAATTTCGGAAAATGCCGAGCATCTTCTTCTTCGAGCAAGCCTCCTAAGTACATAAAAGAAATTTTATGCCAACCGGTTCAATACTTTGGGAGAAATTGGCTTTTGAAATTTCGAAGTGGCCCAGAGCGTGTTCGTCATTCCCTTAATATTTGTACTTGCGGTAGTAATATATTGAACAATTATGAAAATAACGAGCATTCTTGTTTTCCTGTTCCTAATGGTTCCTAATTCTCCTAATTACTAATTGTTCCTAATTCTGCAAATTCCTAATTATCCGTTCCTAATGATCCATTTGTGAGAGAACTTGGACGTAGAATTTCGATCGACCGGATGTGTGACCTGTCCTCAAGCGAAGAGCAAAAAGAGGGCATTCCTGCTATGTAAAAGCGATACCTGGGTTACTGGAATGCAAATACGATGGCGATTACTGCTGAAGTGTTTTCTGAGTCAGTTCTAAAAAAAAAAAATATTTTATTCAAATTAAGTAGTTTTGTGGAATAACACATTATAAATTAAAAACTGATATATTTTTTTGTAAAAATCCACACCCCCTCCGTATTCCAATAACTAAAACGCAAACGGAACTTGACATATTGAAATCAGCGAGTTAAAAATCAGGTATAAAATTAGGTTAGAATTAGGTTAGAATCAGGTAAAAAATCATTTAGAATCAGCTATAATACGTCGTGCAACAAAACCGCTGTTTGCCAATGTTATTTCGATCGATTTTCGATCGATCGATTGATGAGTATTTTACCATGACAAAAATGACAAGAATCGTTGAAGTTTCCAAAGCTCCTTTCTCCATCCCGATCCAGCTGAAATTTCGCACAATCTCCCTTTGAGTCGAAAACCCTTGAAAGGGTTTTTGGCGATTCGCAATAATTCTCGAAATATTGAATTAAAACATTTTTCAGCAAGGTTGCATCATTTCATGAAATCGAGCGGAAATATTGCACAGATTTTGCTTGTAGGATTTTAAGAGAACTGTTGAAAGTATTTTTCACGATTATCAATAGTTTTCGAGATATCGAATTTTTAAGTTTATTTTTCAAATCTTAGAAGTTATATGTATATGAGTAGCCACGGCCAATCGATATTTCTATGTATATCGTTTTCCATGTCAGATGGATTTGTTTGGGTTTGTTTGGGTTTAATCAGCAGATTACGAGCGCAATATAAAACTTTGATTATTCGATATCAGAAAAAGTATCAAAAAACTCTTATGAGAATTCTCTTAGAACATTCAGAGGAAAGTCTGTGCAGAATTTCATCAATTTCGGAAGATAATTTCCGAAGTTTATAACCTCAAAAATACAGACGAGTTGCAATAAAATAAACGTACTCTGGGTTTGGCTTTAGAAATGCGTCGCATGAATTCGTGGTTTCTGGAAGTGTAAAGGGCTTAAGGGACTTCGCCCCTAAACGTCCATTGTAAATTTGTCTGCCGAAGTTGCGTTTAAATATTTTTAAGAAATTTTTAAAAATTCGTAAAAAGTTTGGATTTGTTTGGGTTTGGGGTTGGCTTTAGAAATGCGTCGCATGAATTCGTGGTTTCTGGAAGTGTAAAAGGCTTAAGGGACGTCGCTCCTAAACGTCGATTGTAAATTTGTCTGCCGGAGTTGCGTTTAAATATTTTTAAAAATTCGTTAAAAGTTTGGGTTTTGTTTTTGTTTGTTTGTTTGGGTTTGTTTCCGGCGGGCGAAATTAGCAGGGAGTTATTCCCCCTCCCCCTCCATAATCGCCACTCTTCGTCGCAAGTCCGTAAAATAAGCGACGTATTTCTAAAGTTTTACCGTACTCTGTATCGAAATATAACCAAACATCAATAAAGTACAGTTACAACGAGATTGCATGTTTGATCTTCGTAAAAAATTATATTCTCGCAATAGACGTATATATTTTATCATGAATGGTTTTTGTTTCGAATTGGCATTACGAATGTAGAGTCGATGAATGTTTTTTTCTGTTTTTTTTTTTTTTTTTTTTTTTAATTGTACAAGGAGCATGATGGGCTAGATGGGAAATTCGATAGCAATTGACGGGGTGGGCCGCGTTTCGCTCGGTCTACCGTAACGCGTCGACACGGAAATAATTCGAAACCGATTGCTGTGATTGTTTTTTTTTTTTTATGAATACTATCAAGATTCGAGGCGTTCGAACTCCCAAAATTTTACAATTTATTACTAGGTGAGTTCTCATACGAAACTAGTCACAACTTGCGAGTTATCGCGGATCGTCGTGTCGATCGAATATTATTCCGCGCGGTCAATTAAAAAAAAAAAAAAAACAAAAAACATGTGCGACAGAAATTTTCGTCCGGTAATGACGATTCAAGGGATGCGTATATCATTGTGTACGTGAGTTTGTCGATTTTGCGTCTTTGCGTCGCAAAATAATCGCCGTCACGATTTTTACTGCGCTTTACTGTACGATCGGGGAGATACAAAAAAAAAAAAGACAAAAAAGTCGACAATATTGTAATCAGCTTAACGATATAATGAATCATAAAAAAGAAATAATCGATCAAACAGTTCGATGCGAGTTTCGGATGTACGTGTTATTTTTGTTGTTGTTGTTTTTTCTTGTTGGGCTTGGAAACGCTGGCACTTTCCACAATCGTTGTTGACACGGCGTTATTGGAACCACGGAACGTATTATTACTGCACAATCATGCGTAACTTCCGCCTCGAGAACGGACGTGATTCCAACCGGGCTCAATCTAACCCCAACCGCCCTTACGTCACGAAGCTCCAACTGTGAGTGTATTTCGAGTGCGCGTAAATGGTGTCGATAATAACTCCTGGCCCGTTTTATTCTCGTGTTAAGCCTTCGCGTCGACTTCCATTGACACTTCGCCAACCGCTTTTTCCGCCTTCTTTTTCTTCTTCTTCGCGGCTTTCGGATTCGCCGACGAATTCAGCAACGTCTGGAAACCCGGATAATACGAAAAATGGATTACGAAAATGAGTACTCGACTGAGTTTGTTTGGGTTTGTTTGGGTTGGAACTTTGAAGCCACGCTTACATTAGGATGATTTTTTACTTTTTAAAATCAATACTAATTCATATATTATAATTTTATTTCACGTTGTAAGGTTCCTAAAATTGCATCTTCATGTAAATCGACTCGCATCGAAATACTTTCTTTTTTTATAAAAACGACGATAAAAATAGAGGTAATTATGCAGAAGTAGGGCTCTAACTCAATTTTGGCAGATTTTTTTATTCCCATAAATCAGTTTAATTAGTCACCACTAGTGATATTTAGCCGGGGGAAAGTTGATATTTTTTTTGCTATTTTCGTAAGTTATGAGGTTTTCAAGTTTGGCGAAAAATGTAATAAAATAGGGTATTTTCGTATACTTCGATGCCTAAACTTCGAAATGAGGCAAATTTTTGGACGAAATGAGCCTTCCAGAATATACCTAAACAAACCCAAACAATCTCATAACTTATGGAAATAATAAAGGTTGTTTGGGTTTGTTTGGGTTCAATAATTAAATATCACTAGTTAAATATCTACTAATTAAATATCACTAGTTAAATATCACTAGTTAAATATCACTAGTTAAATATCACTAATTAAAGTAATTAATGGCAAAAAAAAATCTCCCGCCAAAATTGAGTCAGCGAATTTTCGCATAATAACCAAAACAAAATATTAAAAAAATAAACTAATAAATGCAACACCGTTACAATTTTGATAAACTCTACGTAAAACTTCAACATCCACTCAACAGACAGAAAAACAGTTATGCGTAATAATTCAAAAATAATTATGTCCGTGCAAGAGATAACCTAATCTAAATGACGACCGACTCTTGATCGACTCTTGACCAATGTACTATAATTATCACATTTATTCACTACCATTTGGTTAACCGGATGTTTACAATTATCGAAAGCCACAAATACGAACCTTCAGGTCCTGATCGTCTACAACGCAATCCGACTTGTAACACTCAAGCTCAAACGGTATTCCCGTTATTTTATGAGGTCCGTTCGGCATAAGCAGTACCGTGAATTTGAATTGGGCTGCGTATTCGTTCGGTTTCTCGTACAGAACCTGTAAAATCATTTGAAGCGAAGAATTTTAGTGGAATGGCTTTCATACGTAATTCAATTAGTTATTCGAATTTAATTCTTTTTCATATTCTTTTTAGACAGTTTTTTACGCTTCTATAAAAACTTTCGCAAAACTCCTTTCAAAGAGCGTTTAAACGCTAATTATCGCATTTAAATGAGGTTATTTAAATATTGTAAAAAATCTGTTTTTTCGCAAGCAACGTCATCACCGTTATCTTCACCGTATAAAATTCGATAAAAACTGCTGACTTTATAAGCAGAAGGACAAAAAATGAAAAATGAAAAATTGCTGGACAAATTACCTGGAAAGGTTCGATTAATCTATGATTGACGCATTCAAAAACAGCCATTTTGGCCTTTTTCTCATCCTCGAAGGTCCTCAAATTGAATGGCATCAGGCCATGCTTGTTCGTGACCTCGCAGTAAAACATTCGCGACGTTTTTAGTTTCAATTGATAAGTCTCCTCGGTTTTCTTGTAAATGGTAACCCGGGTGTCCTGTTCGCGGCCGACACCTTCGCCCGTGCTAACCAGCACGTCCATCGCGTATACCTGTTGTAACAAGAAAATTATTTATTTCCTTCATGAAAATCGTCATCGAGAATTACGTTAAAAATGTTCTCTCAAAATCGAAAATAGATATCTGTAAAACTCTTCGTTTGAGAGTGATTTGAATTTTGATTTAAAAATTTGAGAATATGTTTAGAGAAATAAAAAAAAACGTAGCAAAAAAAAACGATTTTTTGAAAATTCACACTGAGACGATCCCTTATTAATTCGCTAAACAAAATGATCAATTACGTTTTTCGATCGATTTTGAATCAGTTATGTATCAGTGATGAATTATCAACTGTATTTTATAACGGATTCAATTGTTTGAATATTTATAAAATTCCGAAATAGTACTTAGTAAAAATGAAACGGTGTATTGGCTCGTTTAGATTGAATTCGACGAACGAATATATCTTATACTTACTTCATGCGTTTCAAGCGTGAACTTCTCGTGCTCCTTCTTTTGCGCGTCATTGGGATTTTGTATAATTGTCTTTTCACCGTCAATTTTGAATTGCTTGAGCTGATGGCTCAGCATACCTTCGATGGGCTTACAGTTGTACGCGCCACAGATTTTCTCGACCGTTCCCGTTATGGCGTACGTCTATAAATAAACGTATTGTCTCAGTTGAAATAATAATTAATCAATAAATGAATGGCTCAACAACGAGGCAACCAACAATATGAATTAAAAGGCAAATTTTGTAGGATAAAACCTAGGAATACGTTTTGAAAATGAGAAAATTAAATTTCGAATTTAGAAAAGCAAACTGCTAGATTAATTTTGGAAATTTTTTTTCAAATTTATAAAGAGGTACCATCACTCTAAAATGTGGAATCAATCATTTTTTTTTTGCTTTATTTGAATCAAGGCTTCAACATCATCTAAACAATATAAACTTGGTTTTACGGTAAAATAATTAAAAAACTCTGCAGCTTTTTTTCAATCCGGATGTTACATTTCACGACAAATTTGTTTTCACTCTAGAAGTACTTTTATCGCAAGCAATAATTTCGATTGGCTCTTTCGCTGTCATTTCGTATAAAAATAATAAGACAAAAATATATACTCAAATATATGTTGAATAATACCTTTAAAAAGAATCCCAAATCGTTTTATTATACTCGCTGATAAAATCGTGAAAGTTTATCGTCTTTTTCGGTTGCTGCTATCCCTTTACGTCAATATTTCATAAAAATCGTATGGGATTGATCAAGCTATTGCTTACCTCTGTTCCGGGCTTCAGAAGCCGCAAAGCCGCCTGTGACGCATAGTGCGCAGCTAAAACAACATCGGCCTTTCTGCCAGTTACTTTCTTCTCACTGGACGAACCGATGACGATGGTATGGGCAACTACAGCGATAAAACCGTCAACGTGCGCACCAAGATCCCTATAAGAAAGAAACAGCGAAAGATTGCATCAGCGTTGGATCTCCCGACTCGACCCGACTGGATTCTCATCAAAGTCGATACACTTCAAAGATCCGTTGGGATCGGTGCGTCACTTACACTTTGACCACGTCGTCGTCTTTCAATATGAGATCCGGCTCACTTGCGATGGGTGAAAAGTGGCAAATGCAGTTGTTGACCGATATACATGTGGGAAAAGCGATGCCCTTTTTCAAATCTTTCTCCTTCTTGAAGACCTTCTGCGTCTCCTCGAGTAAAAGCTTGTCGCCGTACTCGCAAGCCTCCCTGACCGAGGCGCCGGCTACGCACTTGTCCAAAACCAATTTCAGGACCTCTGAAAGAGGATTCGTTCGTCGATAACTCTGCTAAGCGATGAATCTTCCATCGTGATCAAAATTATTTAATACATGAAAAACCTCGTATAACTGTATCGTACGCAATGCAAAAAACCTGGAAAAGTGCGAGTCGGACTCGCCCACCGAGGGTTCCGTACAAATTTGTAGGTACATATTATAAATAGTTCAGGAATCCAGTTTCGCAATTTTTCTCAAGATTTTTTAAAAGATTTAATTACAAATGTATAGTTTTGAGATTTTTTTCGTTATACTTGTAGTATAAGACGTTATTACTTGCCAAATTTCATAGTTCTAAGTCAACGGAATTCCCTATAAATTTTGATTCCCTTGAGAGTTGAAATATACGTTTTTTTTTTGCGGCATAAACGGCACTATCTTCTTTTTACGTTAACTTAGGAGTTTGATTTTTTCAGAGCTTCGAGGGACTGTAGCCCTGAGTATATGGTTTTTATTTCATTTTATATGATAATATTTATAATTTATAATATTATGGTATTATTATTTTATTTTATAAAGGTTCTTGATGGACAGACGGACGTACAGCTAACAAAGTGATCCTCTAAAGGTTCCGGTTTTTCCTTTTGAGGTACGGAACCCTAAAAATAGCGATTGATCCGAGCGTGTGTACTTGTAATTATAAATTATATATAATGTATAACGTAGAGATAACGGCAATTTACAAGAACCGCAGCTTCTAAGCTTAGTTGAATTTAACCTAGCAGTTTGAGTTCAGATTTAGAAGTAAAAATTAATTATTATTCCTGCCGTTACATGTATGGAATCCAATATATATAAATGAATATAAACGCAATATAAATTAACATTACCTAATACGATCGAAAGTTTTTACAACATTTATTGAAACAATTAAATTTGTCGTTAAACCAGTAAATATAAAGTTTGCAAAGACTAGCTATAAAATCAGTTTTACATAGTCGCTTCAACGTCATTATAAATGACTGAATCAATTTATATAATTTTATATTCCCGTATATATATATATTGCTCATATTACATATGATTAATCTAAGTATCGTACTAGATAAGTGTTCATCCAATTGTACTTTTATCTAATAGACGATAGATGATATAACGACAAGTAATATATATATCATACTAAAATATTGTATTATTAACGTAACTATACGTATCGCAAACACGTACCAATGAATAAACGGATTACTCGGTGTAAATTGAATCATCGTGAGAAAAAGATTATCCGAATATTCGTGCGAATATATAAGTACGCGAGTCTTTTGAAAAATCCTATTGGACCTTTTTACGAATACGTTTGTAGCGTGTTCTCCGTTATTGGGTGACGGAGAGAACGAAAATGGAAAAATTGAAAGAAACGGCGCAAAGCACGGAACGCTGGAAACATTATTCCATTGACTCCGCACGGAAGGAACGCGTGTTGGGCAAAGGTGAGGAATAGCGGAAGACGGTGACGAGTGCGGTGACCGTGTTTGGAACAAAACGACCATTCGTACTCAACACCTATCAGGAAATTCTTTTTTTTTTCCATATTTGGATTCGAAGAAAATGTTTTCGTGAGATAGACGCCATGATCGTCGTGCCATGATGCATGCGGCGGCGATCGAAGTCGCGAGCAACGTGACAAATGAAAGTTCCTTTGAGATAACGAGGGAAGTGAGAAAAAAAATATATATGAAAAATCCGCGCGAATGCACACATGGCGATAAAGTGGCCGGCATTGGCAAACAGCCTTGGTCCATATGGTCATCTCGCAAACTTTTCCAAACTCCAACGGAACGAGGGTGGTAAGTTAAAAAAAATGGAGGATAGATCGAATTTCTCGGATACACTTAGATGCATTTTCTTACGATTGACGATCGCTCCGGCCATCTTATATTTGGTAACAACGATATCTTCGGCGATGGTTTTCTCGGCTTCATCCTTGTCCGCCATGGTTTTAGCACAACTTTTTACTATTTAGCGAGGCACTCGCACGGGGGTCACGTGATACAAAATTAAACCGTAACCGCTTCCGAGTTCCGACGAAACTTTAAGGTGGGTTTAGAACAAACGAGCGAATATTCATTTTATCCCCACTTTATCAAATTCTCATTCGGTATCAAAATTCTTTTGATGTTCTATCTTCGTTCGCGAAGATTGTATGGAACGTGCTAGGAATATTCTAAATATGCTTGCTCGCTTGTAAATGGCGTACGAACGCTCGTTTCCGGTTAGAATTGCTCGCTTATCCGAGCGGTCTCTTCAAAGCGTTATTGTATTCTAGCGACTATATATTTATTCTATTGTTCCCGTGGTTAATTCTCTATATGTAACTCGCCATAGGATCATCAATGTTTATAATAATTATCCTAATTAACAAAAAAATAAATCCTCTTTTATGTTCGTTTGGTTCGAAGCCATCGGAGCTTTTAAGCTCCGTTCTCAACGGGCTGAAAACGTCCAAACGTGTATTGTAAACTAGCTTCGTTTACAAGACACTTTTGTGATTTCTCTATACAAAAAAACACGATTCTGTGACTTTCGGGAGATTCGAGTCGTGCATAATTATTTGTTCTTCTTTTTTATCGTTCCACGATCTTACATACAAGATTTGCAATTGATAGGAGTCATTTCTCTTACCGTAGGCCTGTTAGTGTCTATGTCCGCCGCTCGCGTCGCTTCGATCGAGTCATAGCGGAAATAGAGCAGAAGAGCCGTGTGACACAGCCTCATTTAATCGGCTACTACTCTTTTAAAAAACGACTACTACAAAGAGGAGTCATTGCCTGTCATTGATAAAACGATTTTCTTGTAAATCCCTGTGATATCGTGCGGGTTTTAACATTTTAATTATGTTAAAACCCGACGACTAATTCATGAGCGCTCCCAACTCTTCTCAAACTCGAATTCTTCGCGAACGTTACATTCTAAGAAAATACGTGAAACATGACTCAAACGGTCGGATTACCGCAGAGGTTAATTGATTTTTTTTTCATAAGTAGGAACGATATACGATTGAAGTATACGATTTACTTAAATAGATATTAGTAGCTAAGATAATATCAGTCGGATAACTTTTTCATGGGGTAAGTTCGAAAGAAATGGCGGTAAGAGAGAGATAGCAAATTCAAAAAATGCTAACACTCGCTAGGTGTCGCTAGACATCATTCAGCTTGCTTCAGTGCGTACGAACATCTGTGTGCAAAAATATTTACGAGTTAATATCGAAGGTAAGTAAAATGCACCCGTTTTATTTTGCTCACTTTAAAAATTGGTTAATGAGTTCGTTTTATGACTTTTGGTTGTGTAGTTTCGTTAAAATGATTAGTTTTCAAGTGTATTCAGAATAATTCACGAATCGCGCTTGAACATAACCTCAAAATAACCGGAAGAGCTCATAACTTTTGTCACGTGGCTGCTATGGCCATCTCTTCCGGAAAATTAGGTAAGATGGCCGTCTCTCGGAAAATTTGGAGACATGGCCACGATCGATCCGGGTTTTGATGGTTATAGTATTACTAGCGATATTTTCGTATTTCTTCGACCGAGTCAAACATTTTTGTATTAATTTCAGATGCCTAATAAGTATCAAAGGAAAGCATTAGCTACCCGAGGGAATTGGAGCGAAGAGTCATTAAAGGCCGCGATAAGCGTTTTGAAAAATGGCAAAATGTCAGTTTATGCAGCTGCTAAAGTCTATCAAATTCCAAGGAAAACTTTAGAAAGGCGTTTTAAAAATAATAATGATAAAAAAGGACCTATGGGACCAACTTCCTTTTTTGGCGAAGAAAATGAAAAGAAGCTTGTTAACCTCATTAAACTCATGCAAGCTAAAGGTTTTCCCTTAACGATCGATGATGTAAGAAAGATCGCTTTTCTGCTGGCTGAACAATTAAAGTTGAAACACAGATTCAACAAGGAAACTGAAAAAGCGGGATACGACTTCGTACAATTGTTTTTGAGCAGACATCCTGATATTGCAATCAAAAAGTCAGAAGGTGTTTCTATGGCCCAATTGACTGCTGTGAACAAACCGGAAGTGGAAATTTTGGGTGCACTATAATTCCATAGACTTTGAAGACATGTCTTCAAAATACGGACAAACGAAAAAAAAGGAACCGAGACTCGAAAAATACACGGTGAAGAATAAAAAAACAGTAAAAATGTTGGCCAACTTGCTGGTACAACTAAGGCCATCTTCCGGAATGTCCGGAAGCGACGATCCGTTGTGATTTTTAAATATTATTTTTAAGGTTGATTCTATTATAAGTGATTAGACTTTTGTTAATTAATCTACTCTATAATACTGAAAATTTAATAAAAAATATTGATTACAATATACAAACATGCAGTTTTATTTTAATTACCCAGAAAATCGCGTACTGCAGATTTACCGCTCGTGTCATAATTAAGATAACTTCACGACACATTGGACGAAGTGTTTGAAAATTTATCTCGTGACGCCATCTTAAAGATAACCTTGAAACGGTAACTTATCAATATCGATTAGTTATGATTACGTGGGCATCCGGTAAGTTTTCAATTTAGCCGCGAAAGCGACAGAGGCGCCTTTCTTCTTTTCTATAAGCATAACCTATAAGATTTCTCGACCAATTACGTAGATATATTCGCGGATTATATACGTGATTAATACGCTCACAGAGCAATGTGATTGGTCGAAATATGCCCGGCCATTCAAAGGCGTGCTAGCCTAAACTGGACAAACTGGAAAAATTCAAAGATACTACACGACTTCGCGCAACTTCACGTAGTTTGATACTTCGCGACCCGTTCACCAGATGTCGCCTCCTGCTTATTTATTTACTAACCAAGAAATAAATCAACCGAGTAACAATTCGGGGGCACTCGATGTGAATTCAATTCGCTTTTGTTTGCTTACTAAAATTTCGACTGGCTCGAAAACCAAAAAAAACAATCCCACCTTTTAAACAATACTTTTCACTTTGAAAACTGACACGATTGATCGTGCGTTCGAAGTATATGTTGAGAAAAAAAAGCAACAATAACGAAGCCGAATACAAGCGAGTGTAAGCATTTACCAAAATTCTATTATTTCATTTATCGTTTGTTCTGTCCCTAGTTTTCACTAATAATTCATTTACGATCGAAACCAAGCTTTCAATAACCTCAAAATTTGACTTGCAGTGTTGCTTGCCGAAACCACGAGTAAGGCAAAACTAGATTAAAATCTAGGTTAAACAAGACCCTTTTTTAGGCGGAGTTTCGATATTTCAGTTGATCGAAGTAAAGAAAAATAAGGATCGGCGATTTTGTCGTTGCGATGTCCAACGAGGAGCGCCTGCGCTCGCTCCTATCGGATCTTGGCAAAGCGACGTTAAGGGGCGTCAGAAAGTGCCCGAAGTGCGGGACGTACAACGGCTCGCGCGGCTTGTGCTGTAAAAATAAATATTGCGACGCCGTATTCAAAGAACCCGGAGAAAGACGCAAGTTGTCGACGGAAGCTTGCAAGCTCATAACAGGCTCCGCTGTACAGGTATATTCCGTAAGAGTAAGAGACAAAGGTCCCGATTATCGCGGCTTCGTCCAATTGCCGTTGATCAACGCGCCAGGATCCAACGAAATATCCAATCTCATTTCGCAAACGACCGCGCTCTGTTTCGTCGACAGTTGCGAAAGAAGCCTCGACACGAGCGTACTCAAGTGTCACGTGAGTGGAAGAGTTTTTTCTATTCGATTAAGGTGGTTCTCGCGTTTAACGATTTTTTGAAGATTTTTGAAAATTTTTGTGATCGTGATATTGTTGAAAATCGTATTTTTTCATAATTTTCTATAAGATCTTGTGTTAAAGTGGTGATTTTTAACACTAAATATCTCGATTACCAAAGGGGTTAATACTATTAACTTAAGGGGTTTTTAAAACTATTTTTTAAACTATTTTTAAAAATATTTTTAAACTATTTTTAAAAATATTTTTAAAACTATTTTTAAAAATATTTTTAAAACTATTTTTAAAACTATTTTTAAAACTATTTTTAAAAGGGATTTTTAAGGGATTATTAAGGGATTTTAAGGGATTTTTAAAACTATTTTTAAAACTATTGTTAAAAGGGATTTTTAAAGGGATTTTAAGGGATTAAGGGATTTTTTAAACTATTTAAAAAATTATTAATAAAAGGGATTATTAAGAGATTTTTAAAACTATTAAAGGGATTTGTAACACTAAGTACCTCGATTACCAATTATCAAAACCTTTTCAAATTTTTTATACATTGTAATATGCACTCAAGGAGATTCACGTAATTTTTCAAACAATTATCTGTTAAAAATTGTATCTGATGATTTTTGCCGTTACTTTGTACACAAATTTTCGAAATCCGTTTTCTCAGCGTCAATTAAGTTCACGGCGAAAAATCGAGCATCAGTCTTCGTAGAATTCATAGAGACAGAAACAGATGCTTGAATTTTACGATAAAAATGTTTTGTTCTTGAGAAATTACGATTTTTTAATTTCGACTATCTCTCTCGCACTCGTGTGTCACGTGGTACGTCTTCGACACGTCCTTAACTAAGAACTAGAATAAACTACGAATAACAAGCTCTAAAAAATATTTTTTGTCAATTTTAAGCATTGCCTAATATTTATCAAAATATAGTAAAAATTGCATTGTTTATACTTTAAATAACATATATACTTTAATACTTCAAATATACTTTAAAATAATTTTATGAGTTGGCGGTGTAAAAAATTAGATTATTCCTTTAATAAAAATGAATACCGAAGAAACGATTGTTTCTTTAGGAAGGAGATATCGCTGACACGACAGTGGTACCAACGTGTCAGCACATACAGGCAGCGTTGCGTTGTTACGCCGAAGCACAACCGCTCACCCTGAGAAATTCCATCTTGTCGTCTCTCAATGTCAACAACGAGATCAAGCAAGAGATATGGCTCTTAGCAACCGAGACTTCGGGTCCTCTCGTGCAAAGAGTGTCAAAAAATATCATGGCGGTGAAGTGCAAGGCTTCGCCGAAGCATCCCCTCGGATATCTTCACTTTTCGTTCTACGTAACGAAATCGAAGGACAGAACGGAGCATCGTTACCTGTGCAGTTGTACCGCGTTTAAAGTAAATATATTGTTTGGGTTAGTTTGGGTTTGTTTGGGTTACGATGTCCGGTAATTAATAAAATGGTTATTCTAGTCTGAATTACGTATTATTACAATTATTATGATTGTTACAATTATTACAATTATTATGATTATTACAATTATTACAATTATCACAATTATTATGATTATTACAATTATTACAATTATTACAATTATTACAATTATTATGATTATGATTGTTACAATTATTACAATTATTATGATTATTACAATTATTACAATTATCACAATTATTATGATTATTACAATTATTACAATTATTATGATTATTACAATTATTACAATTATCACAATTATTATGATTATTACAATTATTACGATTATTACAATTATTACAATTATTATGATTGTTACAATTATTACAATTATTATGATTGTTACAATTATTACAATTATTACATATATTTGATTTTTTAAATTAAACAAGTGATATCAGGATTAGTATTTAATTAGCTTAATTTGAACGAATATCAATAATAGTGCTAATTAGTATCATTAGTACATCAGAATTCTCCAAATATCGTAATATCCAATATAAATACCTTATAAAAAATATTTCATCGCTAACGTCGTTTTTCGTTTGTTTGGGTTCGGTCCAATTCCTTCTAGGCACCCGTGAAGATAATCGGCGACAAAGTTGAGAATCAGTCAGCTCCGGGACAGAGGTGTGCTCATTTTTACGCTTGCGTTTGCGCCTTCGCGAGCGATCCGAAATTGTCCGAGGAATTTGATTATTACATAAATCTCGACCGAGCGGATCAAAGAGTTCAGAAGTCGGTCGGTGATGCGTATCGGGAAAACGTCACCGGCAAAATAATTGGAATGGGTGAGTCAAGTGATGTTACTCGATTTTTCGTTGTTTTTAGGGTTTCGTACCACAAAAGGAAAAAAAACCAAAAACCTTTATCGAGTTTAAATAAAAACCATATATTCAGGTCTACAGTCCCTCGAAGCTTTGAAAAAATCAAACTTCTAAGTTAACGTAAAAAGAAAATACGGCCGTTTATGTCGCAAAAAAAAAAACCTATATTTCAACTCTCAAGGGAATCAAAATTTATAGGGAATTCCGTTGACCTAGAAGTATAGGGAAATATTCTCAAAACTATACATTTGTAATTAAATCTTTTAAAAAATCTTGGAAAAAACTGCGAAACTGGATTTCTGAACTATTTATAATATGTACCTACAAATTTGTACGGAAGCTTCGGCGAACGAGTCCGACGAATATTTGGCCGGGTTTTTTGAAAACTGACATTTTTTAATCCAAACAAAACCCAAACGAACAGACTCAGATTTGGCCGAGTTTTTTAAAAACTGACATTTTAAAACCCAAACAAACCGACTCACATTTGGCCGGGTTTTTTTAAAAACTGACATTTTAAAACCCAAACAAAACCCAAACAAACAGACTCACATTTGGCTGGGTTTTTTTTTAAACTGACATTTAAAAACCCAAACAAAACCCAAACAGACTCACATTTGGCCGCCTTTTTTTTCTAAAACTGACATTTTATTTCCGTGGCATTGTTTTGGCTTCAGAATTGGGAAATTTAGCTACGGATGAGAACGAACCGCAATTGTTGATATTTCGAGACGACACGTTAACCGTTCAGAGCTTAGACGCTGGCCGACTGGACATCGACTCGATGAATTTGGATGCGGCGATATTGCCGGATAGCATAGTCGAAAGCATCGACGTCGAATGCGATCGTGCGTTGCTTGATGATAACAACACTATCATAGCGCAGGTAATTCATCGTTTATTCCTATACGTCATTTCGATTTAATAATAATTGCTTTATTGCAAATGCAAGCTACTTTTAACCCTTTTAACTACTTTAATCCGAATTTCCAGTCACCCTGTATACACGCTGTATTTTCGAACGGCCATGCCGAGCTATTTTCAGTCTCATTAATTCTAATCTATTCCTGGTCTCATTATTTCGACTTACGGGAATCTCGTTAAGAATGTCACTTTACTAGGCTCGCCTTTTTGATTTCGTCCAAAAGTAATATTCAATTGAGGGATGAAATATCAAAAGTCACCTATTTTATTTCGATTTCCCGATACCCTGTTATAAGCGCTAAAATTATCTTGAAATTAAATTTATCAAAGAAATACAATGTATTTCGTATTTTTATGTACGCAAAATTTCTACGCAGCTCGAACTCAAATTTTTTTGTTTATGATTGCATTAAAGTTTTCAATGATCATAATATTTCAGAGAGATTTCGAGATTTCAAAACTATAGACACGAAATATCGATTTCCTCGTTTATTCAATTTTTTATGGTGGTTTTTCTCGTACCGCGACGGTTTTTTCGATCCGCGTAAAAAATCGTTTTTTTTTTTCGTATCTTTTTAATATTAAATTCATAAAGTGACAAAAAATGGACAAATTTCATATACGATGTGAAATAAAAAATGGAAATTTTAGTAATAGCTTTTCGAAAAATGGAAATTTTAGTAATAGCCCTTCGAAAAATGAAAATGTTCGTAATCACCCTTCGAAAAATGGAAATTTTCGTAATAACCCTCTAAAAAATGTAAATTTTCGTAATAACCCTCTAAAAAATGTAAATTTTCGTAATAACCTTTCGAAAAATTGGAATTTTCGTAATAACCCTTCGAAAAATGTAAATTTTCGTAATAGCCTTTCGAAAAATTGAAATTTTCGTAATAACCCTTCGAAAAATGTAAATTTTCGTAATAACCCTTCAAAAAATGTAAACTTTCGTAATAACCCCTCAAAAAATGTAAATTTTCGAAATAACCCTTCAAAAAATGTAAATTTTTCTAATAACCCTTCAAAAAATGTAAATTCTCGTAATAACCCTTCAAAAAATGTAAATTCTCGTAACAACCCTTCAAAAACTATCAATTTTCGTAAAGCGATCAATAAGTACTTATAAATCGCTTGAATAACACGTAACTACGTTGTGAGCTCGTATACTGATCAACATACCTGACTTGACACTCAGGGATTCCTGTTGCAGGTGAACAATGACGATGGAACGGATGACCGATCGTTGATGGATGACGAGAATAATATCAGGGTAAAAATATTGGATGATCATTCGGAGATCGAGGCAAAATACAACATATTGAACAGCGGTGGTTATCTCGTCGACGAAAGTGATATAAAAGTGTTCAACGGCGGTAGCGTAAAAATGGTAAACGGACACGCGTTTCTCGAGGCGAGTAACTTGAGGTTGCTTCAGAGTAACAACGGTATAATCGAGAGTTGCGCGATCAAGTTTATCGATGATAACACCGATTGCGATTGTGGATCACCGCGAAGGCAAAAGGACAATCACGTTGCCGTATTATTACCATCGAGTTCATCGAAGCGTAAAAGAGACGAAAAAGTAACTATACTGCCGAACGCATCGACTTGCATAAGCAATTTGAACTCGATCGAACCGCGAAAAAGTCGAATCAAACCACCGACGATATTGAAGAAACATACGAGCTCCGTTCAAACACCGGACGAGTCAAACGCTCATTTATCCTTTGTTGGTTGGCTCGCTTCGATAACCGAACGCATTAATCAAACGATGCATTTTCAATTCGACGGTAAACCCGAACCACTCGTTTTTCACGTTCCTCAAGTATTCTTCGATTGTTTGCGCGAACGTATTTCTTGCGGTGGCAAGAAAAAACGACTTCCAAATTCGACAACCGCTTTCGTACGCAAGGATGGCGTACCCTTGGGCACATTCACCAAATACACTTGGCAAATTACTAATATATTACACGTTAAAAGTATTTTCGAAACTCCTCTGATTCCCCTCGAAATTACGAGAAGTTTCGTACAAAATATGGATGGTACGTACGAATTGTACAAACGCGAAGAAACCGATATCGATCGGTACAGAAAAACCGGAAATACTGCCCTCATTAAGCCACTGGAGTTAAAAACTTATTTAAAAGTGGGTAAGTAAAAGTTTTTTTTTTATTCGTCGGCTTTTTTCGTTTTTGAAGTTTTTGAAATTTTGAAATTTAGGTGCGTTAGACTTTTACGAATCTGTACTAAAAATGGAGTGGATATTTTATTTGTTCGGAAAAATCGTTCTCGTGGTGAATCTTTTTAAACGCTTTTATTGCAATTGTTTTGGATTTCAGGTAACACGTCACCGAATCAGACAGAACCGACACCATTTTTGATAGAATGGATACCGGATATACTGCCAGTCTCGAAAATAGGCGAGCTAAGGATAAGATTTGAATTTGGACATGTGAAGAATGATCCGCCCCAGAGATGGCGAAAAATACCGCTCACGAAGAATCATCGGGAATAGACATTCGAAAATTCGAATTATTTCGAATTTGAATTGTTTGAATAGAACTGATCGAGTTTTTCACACTTTTCAAAAAAAAAGAAAAAAAAAACCGTCGCCATCTATTAATTCTATGAAGAGATCATTTCATAACCAATGATAATTCACGTTTATCTCGCGTGGAGTTTTCACGTTACGCGTAGATCGCGCCCCGACGTATTTGAAAAGGCGAATCAATGTTTCGAATAATTGAAAATTTTCTTTTTTTTTTCAATTAAATTAATTAATCGAAATTATTAACTAATTCATTCGATTAAATTGATTAATGGAAATTATTAATTAATTCGATTAAATAAATCGAGATGATCAATTAATCCGATTAAATTAATTGAAATTATTAATTAATTCGATTAAATTAATCGAGATTATCAATTAATCCGATTAAATTAATTGAAATTATTAATTAATTCGATTAAATTAATTAATCGAAAATTACTTGTACAGATGTAGAATCGTTGAAGAAGTTGTACCGTCGTTATAAGAGTTTTCTTCAATTCGTTTCTTCGTTCCATCAAGATGGCACATTACTTTTTTTTTCTCATTCAGAAAGCATGAAAAAACGCGTTTTCGAAGAAGACTCGTGAAGCACGAATGATACGAACATTATTTATATGTGTATAAATAAATAAATACAATACCTGTTTATAATAGAATCTTGGTTATAAATGGCAAGTTAAAAGAAATATTAGTAATTGGCTGATCCTAATTACAAAAAATCCTAAGGTACGACAAATCAACTTTTTAAAGTAGGAACCAACATTTCGGGAATTAGACGAATACTTGTACTATTTATTTCGTGTACGTCCTATTTATATTTGTTCTTTGAGTTTAATAAATAATACTACTTTAGCAGATGGAAAAAAAGGCTAAACTTTCACGATTTTAATAATTGCAATAGAAAGAATAGTCATTATTTCTAGATGCGTTATTCAGCATATATTTAAATATGGAAATATTTTTTATTATTATTTTCATATCAACTGCCGATTCAAAAAAAAAATTTGAAAAAAATGTGTCTTTCATGAAAAAAAAAATTTTTTGCTAAAAAAATAGGCAATAAATTGTTTAAAAAACAAAAGTTTACATTTTTTTTACATTTAATTACATTTACATTTTTACATTTAATTTTTACTTTTTAATTTTTAAAAATTATTTAAATTTTGTTAGATTTACTTACTTAAAAAAAATTACTTAAAAATTTTTTATTTTAACTTTTACATTTAATCGAAAAACCCTTAGGTACTTTTATAAAGTTTTTATTACTTTTATTTATTTATTACTTTTATTTAAAATTTTTTTTTATTATTTAGTACTTTTATTATAACGGTCCTGTGTAAATTTTACACCGATTCATGCAACCGCATTGAAGTTTCGGGTTCGCTTAAATTGCAATTTTTTTTTACTCCAAAACTACTACCAAAATTGTTTTTATGATGTTTAAATATCGTATAAGCAATAAATGAGAAAAACGATTTTTTCAAAATCCTAGAACGGCATCGTAAAGATTTTTTGAAGGAGTTAGGCTCGGGGGAGAAACTTACCTTCTTTTTCGCAATATGACCGCATGCACTGTAGGGGAAAACTTGTCCGCGGATTTTTTACCGACCGGTCGTAAGTCGGTAAAAAAGCAACAAAAAAAATAAATTCCATCCAAATTAAAAGCTTTGATTCCAGGTTTGCTCGATGGATTGAATCATTCTGAAAATAACCTAAAAACCTAATGGATAAGTTTTTCCAAAAATAAGTCGTTAAGATTTCCACCTTCAAAATTCAGAAACTCGAATAATATTTTTAGCAAGTAATATTCTCGCTTTTGAATTATATTCATTTCATCTTGCGCTTGCGCAGTTAATTTCTGCGTATTTGCACTGGTTGGGTACACAGCAATACTGGACCGAAGACCATATAGTGTTTTTTTTAAGCGTGAAAGGTTCAGTATCGTCGCCTAGTAATACGAAAAATAAATCATGATATGAAAAAAAGTGTGAATTTTTATTTCGAAGAATCATTCGAGTAGGCAGCTCGCAAAAATGTTTCTTTTTTTTTGCATCGCGGGTAAGATCCCAGTTCGGAAAGCAAATGTCCCTAGAATATTATTTTTTTATTTTTGCAAGGTTTTGCACACTGTGTCGCACAGTTATCGATGACCAACGAGTTCAATAGAGTTTCCATCGCGCGAATAATTTCGACCAAGCTTCGAAACTCTCACGGAAACAGCAATAAAAAAGTTTGAAAATATTGAAAATATTTTCCCATAACCGTTAATTTTATTTTCGTTGTGAAACATCGAGCTTTCTATAAAAGTTGATCGAGTATAAAGTTTGAAATTTGACTCGAACGGACGCGCGCCCCGTCGAGGAGTCGACCGGCGACCGGAAGTTGACTCTGACGTAGAATAGTTATAGAGAAGCTAGCTTCCATTTTCTTGACCCTTTCGCGGCCAACAGTGAGCACGTGTTTTGTTGCCGGCCGCTTTGAGTCTTTTGATTTTTCATCGCGAATCTCGTTACGAAGATTTAAAAGAGCGTTACGGCCCTCTGCGGGAGACAAGAAGAGGCGTTGGCGTTTGTGAGATCGTAGAATCGTTCCGAGCACTAGTTTTCGAGAGCGTAGTCACGATGAATCCTGAAAAGTTGAAGAAGCTTCAGGCGCAAGTGAGAATTGGTGGCAAGGGTACACCTCGTCGTAAGAAGAAGGTACGTCCACGCGAATAAAACCAAAATCATGTTTGACTATCCATTTCGATCCCGGGTCCTAAAAGTGTTAATTTCGTGCTAAATCCGTATTCACCGTTGATAACAATAATCCACGTTGTCGCGTTCGGTTGACAAGATTCGACTTCTCGCGACCTTACACTTTTTCCTCTTTTTCTTCCATCGTTTCGACCTCCGTCGCATAAACAATCAGAAATTATCATTTCTCTCGCGTTTTCGCGATGCATTTGCGAAACGGCAATAAACCGTTTCGGAGCAAACGCCTCGATCTTACATACTCTAATTACCTTCCTTTGTGCGTGCAATTAAAACTTCTCTCGTAAATAACAAAAAAAATTCGAAATTTTAAACATTTTCGTGTCGAACGATATTTGGGTTCGCGATCTTCGCATCGTATTATAGAGACGCGCCTACGCGTAGTATTTTCCGAACTTAAAAATCAAACTTATCGACTATGCGGAGCGTCCTTCCACCAAGATTAGAATTACAGTCGCTACGGAGTTTTCCAAGTTCGAAGGAAGCTGGAAAACATTGAGACACTCTTTAATACCATATATGGTTATGTCCGGCCGGCCTCTTATGGTGGATGCTCAACCAGAAATAGCGCCGGTTCTCTTACCTTCCGAACGTTTTTTTTCTTTTTCTAAACTATAGCTTTTATTTTTGGGTCATTCGTGATATTTATCCATTCTTTACATACGAATTTATTGACAATTTATGAAAGATTCAACACGGTACGACTCAATGGCCCTCTATTTGATTATTATTCAAATTAATTTGAATATATAAAGTATCGCTCTTTTCATCTGTTTTTTGATAGTAGGAAAACCTACTACCACTAAACCTAACCTACTACGCTTGCCGCTTGTAGAAAAATCAAGATCGCGGAGCTAGATTTGAAAATTTAAGAAAAACGGATTTTTTTCGTTTGTGAAGAAAAAAAGATTTTAGGTTTTGAAACTGAATGCTGGGCCGGCGGAGCAAATACGAAAGCTGGAGAGATAATTGATTTGTGGATTCCTAATAGTCCTTCCAAAGTCGTTAATTTTTCTAAAGAAACTGGACAAATTTCACTCTGTTTTGAACAAGGAACAAAAATATTTTCTTTTATCCGAAATACAATTGGTCCAGGAAGGAACTTGGTTTTCGGATTTATATTGATAGATCTCCGATACATGCCCTTAAATGTAGATTTGTAACATTTATATCTCCAACTTCCGTTTTTCTATCTAGAACTTTAATATCAAAAGTTCGTGGTCTCGTTTCCCAGAATATCTCTCATTTTCTGATATGTTTAAGCATGAAACCATAATACTGTTAGTTAATCATTCTGGCCAAACTCAACTTTTTATAAACTCGTTTTATTCGTTGCTGAAAAAGCTTTTTTTTTCATCCTTTCCGATCATAACCATCGTTCGCTTGTTTCGATTCGACCATGGTTGAAAAACCGTCCGGTTTTGTCTTTCAAAAATATATTTTCGATTTCGTTGCGCGATAACTTCTGTGCGAAAACGAAATAGTGGAAAGCTTTGTTTCTTTGGATCGACATAGGTTGTGCACGCCACCGCGGCGACGGACGACAAGAAGCTGCAGAGCTGTTTGAAGAAGTTGTCCGTCAATACGATTCCTGGTATCGAAGAAGTGAATATGATAAAAGACGACGGTACGGTGATACATTTTAACAACCCAAAGGCTCAGGCGAGTCTTTCAGCGAACACGTTCGCGATCACCGGCCACGGCGAGAACAAACAAATCACAGAAATGCTACCAGGCATTCTTAGTCAGCTGGGACCCGAGGGTTTGACCCAGCTGAAACAGTACGCGAGAACGGTGGCCGGTAGTACCGTTGGCAAGGCGACGCTCGAAGAAGACGACGAAGTTCCGGATCTCGTCGAGAACTTCGACGAGGCGAGCAAAGAGGAGGTAAGTACGCGCCGATTGCCTAATACTCCATCTTCTTTCGGAAAAGTGAGAATACAAAGTAAAAAATTGAATATTTATCGGAAAATAATGAAAATAAAGTAATTTAAAAAAATACCCAACTGTTTTGAGTCGTACGAAAATTTAACACGAACTAAAGTTATTTCTACACTCGCAGGTTGCACCCAAGAAGGAAGCCGTCGAAGATCCAGTCCTTAAACCAGCTACGTTGGATATTAAGGAAATCGATGATGCTGCGCCGGTCGAAGCGAACAAGGAAGCTCCCCTTGCCAAACCCGAAGCCTAGAGCCTTCCTCACTCTCATCGAATTAACCGTAAATAACCTACATCCTATTCTTTACGTCGTCATTTTTAGTTTTTTATTTTCGATATTCGTTGCGTCGCGTAAAACTATTTAACAATCTTCGTAATACATGAAATAATTTATGATGTTTTAGATGCTCGCCCAGATGCAACACAGATAATAAGATGAACACACGCATACAGGCGCACGCGCGCCTATACACATACAGTGGAAAAGAGAAAGAGAGAGAGAGAGAGAGAGAGAGCGCGAGAACTCAGTCTTGATGAATGGGTTGTTGAAAAACACGTTGCTCGAACAATCGGCAAACGCAGCTGAGTGGATAAAAAGCAACAAAAAAAAAACAAAAAACAGAAAAAAAAGAAACTAAAACTTGAAAATCGTGTTATGCATACTTGACATTTACCCCATGTTACAGTTGTAAAAGTAACAGTTAAAATCGAGAGAAATTGGCGGAAGAGAGAGAGAGAGAGAGGCAGAAAAAGGGAGAAAAAAAATTAATGCGAATAAATAATAACCGTTGGCGATTTCGTATGATCGAAGCACGAGAAAAAAAAAAACGAATTTCAATTGTAACATATTTGTCACTTCCCTGATCGACGACGAAAGAAAGCAAAAAAAAAAAACATACACAAATAATCAAAGCTTGCGGATATGAATAAGGCTATGATTAAGGGTGTTTATCGTTTCGGAGTCGAAAAACTGTTTTCGGTTTTGTTCAATTGCATCGCACGTTAACGAGATTCGCCGCATAATTCTTGGTGAGCAAATTTCAAACCTTCGAGGGCACATCTCGTCGAATTTCTGACGGCGTATGGAGTCAGATTTCGAAATATTTGGAATTTTGGAAATACTTGGAAATATTCGGAATTTTGGAAATACTTGGAAATATTCGGAATTTTGGAAATACTTGGAAGTATTTGGAATTGTGGAAATACTTGGAAATATTCGGAATTTTGGAAATATTTGGAATTTTGGAAATACTTGGAAATATTTGGCTTCGAAACATCGCAGAAACTCTGTGCTTTCTCGTTTTTTTTTAATGCAAAAACGTTCGCAGTTCGTTCGATTCAAGGGCTGCGGAATCAAATTTTTGGGGAAAAAATCAAATGGGTTAAAAAAAAATTCGTGCTCGAATCCGAAAAATCGGAGCTGCTAAGAATTTTCGGGTTTTTATCACTGCGTGTGTCCTCGAAGGATTAACATTGTCGAGAAATAATTTAAATTCGTTTTGTCGAATTTCAACATTTTCGAAAAATAATAAGATCAATATTTCGAACGAGTTAGGCGAAAAGCCCTGTTAACACAGCCTCGCGTGTCTCAACGCTTTCAAAAAAGAAAAAAAAAACCTTCGGCCTCCAGAGCTTTAGAAAAGCCCCTCGGACTCTATTATTATTATTATTATGATTATTATTATTATTACCAGCAATGAATTTGTAGTAGCATTTTTCAGTAAACGATAAAAAAGAAAAACCAAAAAGGAGAAAAAGAAAAAAATACTTATTCGTCAGCGCTGGGGAACCCGCGTTATCGAGATTTTTCTTGATCGCTTCAGTGTGTTTGGGTTTATTATGAGAGCGGGGTACGATAACAGATTCTTCGTTGTTCACAATTCGCAGTTTCAAATTCCTTTTCTCATTCGTTTTCGTTTGTTCGTTTGGGTTTGTTTGGGTTTGTTATTCAAGAGTTATCGAGCTTTTGGAGGTTAGCCTCTTGCGAAAACGTCATCTTTGGATAACTTCGACTATCACTTTTGACCTTGAACTGTTTTTGATCCCGTTTTGCAATTGTTTATCGTCGCATTTTTGAATTTTACATCGAAATTTTTTATTTGATTTATACACTGATTGAAAATAGGTTAGATCGGTTTTTTGGGATTGTTTTGGGTTTGACTGCACTCTTTACGAGGTCGGGTAGGAAACTGGAAGTTCGAATGACCAGACGTTTCAAAATTCCGAATTTGAATATACCGAAACTACAAATTTCGTGAATTTTTGGCTTTGTTTGGGTTTGTTTAAAATCACGGGTTTTTAGTCAATCTAACGAACCCAAACAAACCCAAACAAATTTTGTAAAACTTTACGAAATTTGGGTTTGTCTCTTTCGGACTATTCAAAATTCGGAATTTTGAGCCAATCGAAGCCAATCGGGTTTGTTTAAAATCAAGGGTTTTAAATCAATCTAACGAACCCACACAAACCCAAACAAATTTCATGAAACCTTACGAAATTTGTTTGGGTTTGTTTGTTTCCGACTATTCAAAATTCGGAATTTTTAGCCAATCAGGTTTGTTTAAAATCAAGGGTTTAAAATCAATCTAACGAACCCACACAAACCCAAACAAATTTCATGAAACCTTACGAAATTTGTTTGGGTTTGTTTCTTTCGAACTACTCAAAATTCGGAATTTTGAGCCTTCTGGTAAATCGAAGTTCTGGTTTTTTTAATTCAGTTTCCGCTTTACGTACACGCATTTATTTACTCGTCGCTCGCAATAAATTCTCCGAAAAAAACCCGATTTTTGAAACCCGTACTAAAAAGTTACTAGACTTGGTTCAGTTGATAAATTTAAGGGAACATTGCCTAGGAATATATGGAATTCCATGATGCGAGGGGAAGAAAAAAAAACCGAAAAATTGAATTTTCTTAAAAACTCGTTTATTTTCTAATGATGTATATCGATACTTATGAACATAGCTTTCGATCGTTGTTTTATCAAGTCGACGATTAATCGTTGCCTCGATCATCGCTGTTCGACGAAAGCAGCCATCCATGTTTCTCAGCCAACTTTTTGACATCACTCAAAATGCTGCAACGATACGAGACGACGATTCCGAAACCGAGTGTTTTTAGTTACGATTCACCGTATTTTTCTGCTGTCTTTACTCCGCGATTTTTTATTTACCTTTAAAAAAACATAACCTTTTTTTCTGTTTTTTTTTTAACGGAGGGTTTTTTTTTCGTGACTTTTGAGGCTTGGGCACATTTTTGGATTATTGTGCGATGAACAATAAAAAAGAAACATGAAAACCTTTCGTCAGAATTTGTTGCTAAAAGTAGGCTTCTCCGACCCACAAACCGGAAACATCAATCACGTGATAACATACAACGAGGTTGAAAAAATAATTCGACTTTTCGAAAATTATTAAAAAAAAGTTTTCTGATCGTTTAAAAGTTAATGTACTTTAAATAGATACTCAAAGTCGAATGGCAGCTTTTTGTTGATGAGCGAAATTCTATCGTATCGTGTTTATTTTATAAACACGATGTCATGATATGTTTTTATTTAATAATATTATTTAAAAATGGGGCATCGTTGATTAAGCGTAATTTAATTTAAAGTACGCTTAATTTAATTTACATTACGCTTAATTTAATTTAAATGACGTTTAATTTAATTTAAATTACGCTTAATTTAATTGAATTACGTGTAAATTAATTTTTCTGTGAATTTTCGTTTACAAAGTCTTTGAAAGCGTACATCGCTCATTTTTAAAAACGTTTGGTCCGAAAATTGTCGTAACAACTGAACCGATTTTTATAACAATTCTGCCACATATTCCACCGTTTAATCTACTTCAGTACTTCAGCTATTTTCAGTACTTCCGTTATTTTCAGTACTTCAGTTATTTTCAGTACTTCAGTTATTTTCGGTATTTTAGCTATTTTCGGTATTTCAGCTATTTTCGGTATTTTAGCTATTTTCGGTATTTTAGCTATTTTCAGTACTTCAACTATTTTCGGTACTTCAGCTATTTTCAGCACTTTAGCTATTTTCGGTATTTCAGTTATTTTCAGTACTTCAGCTATTTTCAGCACTTTAGCTATTTTCGGTATTTCAGTTATTTTCAGTACTTCAGCTACTTTCAGTACTTCAATAATTCATTTTTAATAATAATAATTGACGACATTTATTACCAACACTACTCGAATAATTATTTTCTTATGATGAATATTATTACGCTTAAATATATTCCATTTTTCTATTTTCAGACTCAACAAAATTATAGATATACTGTTGACTAATCAATCCGCTAGTACTACTTTAAGGACATGTCGAAGACGTACCACGTGACACACGAGTGCGAGAGAGATAGTCAAAATTTCAAAATCGCTATTTCTCAAGTCCAAAACATTTTTATCGTAAAATTCAAGCATCTAAAGTGGGGGGGTTTCTTTATTCCTTTTATTTCCATGTATACCCTTGAAAATTCAAGCATCTATTTCTGTCTCTATGAATTCTACAAAGACTGATGTTCGATTTTTCGCCATAAATTTAAAATCGACGCCGAGAAAACGGATTTCGAAAATTTGTGAGGTTATGTCGATGTTCGTCATGCTCTTTAAGGACATGTCGAAGACGTACCACGTGACCCATGAGTTCGAGAGGGATAGTCAAAATTTCAAAATCGCTATTTCTCAAGTCCAAAACATTTTTATCGTAAAATTCAAGCATCTATTTCTGTCTCTATGAATTCTACAAAAACTGTTGCTCGATTTTTCGCCATAAATTTAAAATCGACGCCAAAAAAAATGGATTTCGAAAATTTGTGAGGTTATGTCGATGTTCGTAATGCTCTTAAACAGACCCGATCAAATTCTTTTTTACGTGTTTCGATTCCGTCATTAGTTAGAATTTGGAATTCGGTTGAAATTGAAAAACGAAAAAAAAATATTTCTCACGTGCTCCATAAAATTCGTAATTTTTTTTTTTGCTTTTGCTCGTTATTTTGCAATTCTATTCCGGAAGTGCATTTCCTACTTTCGGGGTGCAACGAAAGGTTTGTTAATTAATTTCGCTCTGAAAATTGGATACTCCGAACCGGATGATGAATATTCCCTTGTGCCTGTGTTTATGGACGTGGATAACACGTATATCCGGTTCAGCCGGCGCCATATATCTCTGCATACATGACGGGAGAAATACGTAGTGCAGTCCGGTGTTTTCCAGCACGTAACGAAACACCTACAATGCAATACTATTGCGGCTCCCTCGTTGAACGCGAGAAATGGAAACGCGGTCTGGTATCGCCTCGGCGCTTTTGTATCTGCGTCTTGACAGGTCAGCGCCGCCGCTTCAAGATTTATGCTTACGAAGATGAACGCGAAAATTTATTATCATCGATACGAAAATCGTCGAGTTAAATTTCCAATTCTTAAAATTCACTTTACTTTTTTTTTTTTTTTTTAATACTACAATTATTAATTAATATTAATTAATATCAAAATTTGCTAAGGCAAAATATGCAAAATCAATTTTTTCAAATTTGTAAATGGTCTTCCTGTCTCAGAATACAATTGTTTCTTGTTACAAAAGTTGTTTTTTTTTGCACTTTTGACGTATACAAATATATTTTTTGGTAATTATGCAGTTTGATGACTTTTTCGAAAAACAACGGAAATTTTTTTTTTACCTCAAGTTATTTTCATTGGTCACGACCATTGATATTTTATCGAGGGAGGCTGACTTTTTTCAATAATACCATAAGTCATGGCGTTTTGAAGTTTCCCAAACAAACCCAAACAAACAAACCTAAACAAACCCAAACAAACCCACAAGTTGGACATTTCACGGTGCGTGGAAAACAACCGCGTGGGTTTGCAGGAATTCAATCAATTGTCCAGAATCCTCGCATAAACGATGAAATTGGCGTATTTTCTTATACAGGGTGTCCGGTAATGAATGGATAGCCTTGAAATGTCTTATAGTATAACTCATGCCCGTTCAGAAAAAAATACGAAACAAAATATATCATAAGTAGTACCTAAGTTTTGACTTTTGTTAAAGAGTCAAATTTTGCCAAAGACTCAATTTTTTTGTCTTATTTCACTTTTATGAACCCGACGATCAGAAATGAATGAATAAAACAAAAAAAAAAAACCGATGGAATCGATTCATTTCTGATCGTAGTGTTCATAAAAGTGAAATAAAGTGAAAAAACTAGACTTTTTAAAACAATCATAACTTTGGTACTACTCATGATATTTTTTTTTTCGTATTTTTTTCTGAATTGGCATAAAATATACTATAACACATTTCAAGCTTATCCATTTATTACAGGACACCCTGTATATTTACGGAAACTTAAAAACCCCATAATTTATGGTATTAATGAAAAAATTCCCCCCCTACGAAATATCGATAGTGGCGACCAATGAAAGCAACCCAAACAAACCCAAAAAAAATTCGATCGTTTTTTTTTTCAGAAAAGTCACCAATCTGCATAATTATCTATTTTTTTTTTGCAAAAAATATATTAATTTTTTGTAAATGCAATTATTTTGTAAACGGGATGCGCCGATCGAAAGATGAAATCCACACGGCGCCCGGAACGAATACGTATCAAGCTCGTGAGGGAAAATACAATCCCGAGGGAGCTGGTAAGAGCTCGGATGGAAGAAAAATCTCATGGGTCCGAAGATTCGCCGGCAATGTGTCTTGAGGTGAGAGCTATCGTCCGAGGCACGCGGATATACGTGTACACATTGTCGAAACATCACGTCTCGAGTATTTATCAAACGAAGAGACTCTTTACGTTCGGGTTCTTTTTACACGCGATATATAGCTATATTCACTCCATGGACTCCATGAACTATTTTTTATTGCTTCTTTCGTTTATACATCGATTCGGAGTCCATCCCTTGGCACTTGAGGCATAGCAAATAGATACATTGGTTTTAACGTTTCACACGCTAAATTTGATTGGTTACAATACTATTTGACACTATGTTGTTTATATGTATGTATTTTCGTGCGAGTTCGTTTTTTTAGAATCCATCTGGATTCTGGATGAATGGATAACGGAATTTCTGGAGAATCCATTTGGATTCGTGATGAATGGAAAAAAATGTCTCTTAAAATCCATTTGGATTCTTGATGAATAGAAAACAGAATCTCTTCCAAAATCCATTTGGATTCTTGATGAAAGGAAAAAAATGTCTCTTAAAATCCATTTGGATTCTTCATGAATGGAAAACAGAATCTCTCTCAAAATCCATTTGGATTCTTGATGAATAGAAAACAGAATCTCTTCCAAAATCCATTTGGATTCTTGATGAATGGAAAACAGAATCTCTCGAAATCCATTTGGATTCTTGATGAATGGAAAAAAATCTCTCTTAAAATCCATTTGGATTCTTGATGAATGGAAAACAGAATCTCTCTCAAAATCCATTTGGATTCTTGATGAATAGAAAACAGAATCTCTTCCAAAATCTATTTGGATTCTCGATGAATGGAAAACAGAATCTCTCTCAAAATCCATTTGGATTCTTGATGAATGGAAAACAGAATCTCTCAAAATCCATTTGGATTCTTGATGAATAGAAAACAGAATCTCTTCCAAAATCCATTTGGATTCTTGATGAATGGAAAACAGAATCTCTCTCAAAATCCATTTGGATTTTTGATTAATGGAAAACAGAATCTCTCAAAATCCATTTTAATTCTCGATGAATGGAAAACAGAATCTCTCTCAAAATCCATTTGGATTTTTGATTAATGGAAAACAGAATCTCTCAAAATCCATTTGGATTCTTGATAAATAGAAAATAGAATCTCTCTCAAAATCCATTTTAATTCTCGATGAATGGAAACCAAAATTTCTGTCAAAAAGGATTTTTTTTTCAGAATTATCTTCGTTGCTAGTTTTAACTCAGTTTTCTCCAGTTTATAGAGTTTCGTTTATTCATCTTTCTCGTTATCTCTTCGTTATATATTTAGTAATGCTTTAAGGCTTTCGCGTTGTTCAAATTTTCATACTTCCGACGAAGGTTTTTGTCATAGCTTTTAGCATAATCTCGAAGAGTGCGGTTTGGCCATGTATATATCAGCGCATGTCTAACGTAAAAACGGCTGAGCACGTATAAACGTCGCTCTGTTTGAATTACCGGATCCCTTTGTCCTCGTGAATTTAAGAGATGTGGACGCACTCATAATGTTCGTGTCACTAGCTGCAGACACTTAGGAAATGAGTATCCAAAAGTCGATAAATGATTACAATTTTTTTTCTCTTTCTTAACGTTGATTTCACTAAAAAAGTCACTTTATCGTAATTTTTTGTTGTTAAAGAGGACATCATGTATCGTTACCTAAACTGATCATGACGTTTAGTGAGGTTCTTTTGAAATTTGACACCGGTTTTTACTACTCTTGTATTTTCTCTATCCAATTTGTTTGGGTTAGAATTTGGGTTTTGCACAGAGTCGATTTTTACAGGTTTCGATTCGAACAGGTTAGGTTCGAATTAAGATTAATTTGGATCATGAATCATTTAAATAAGATTTATATTTTTATTGAGATGATTTTATTCCCATAAATTATTAAACTAAAATTTATATTTTTATTAAGATTAATTTGGACCATGAATTAATGAAATTGAATGTATATTTCTATTAAGATTAATTTGGACTATAAATAATTAAAATAAATTTTTTTTTAAGATTAATTTGGACTATAAATAATTAAAATAATTTTTTTTTAAAGATTAATTTGGACCATGAATAATTTAAATAAAATTTATATTTCTATTAAGATTAATTTGAACTATAAATCGTTTAAATAAAATTTATATTTTTTTAAAGATGAATTTCGACCATGAATTATCTTCATAAAAAAAGGCACATTGGTCGACTGAAATTTGTTCACTCTGGACTACACATATTACGTAAATACATTTACGTGTCATCAAGATCGAAGAAATAGTCTCGTGATTACTTTTTCTTTCTTTTTACACCGTAAAAAAGCATTTTAATGAAAAGATCGTTAATCAAACAAATGAAACGTCGGTTGATGGTTGAGACGTAGTGAGTTACGAGGCCCGAGATAAGTTCTGATCCTCGAACGAATTGCAGCTCTTGCTTAGGACGCTGATTAATGACGTTGGATTCCCTGTACCGTGAATACTTGAGCTTGGCGTACACAGATTGAACAGGCGTCATCTTTTTTTCTTGAATATTTTCTGCCACTCACTCTACCTGGTATTCCCTACAACCCTTTTTCCACGCTGAACCATTGCTGCTGAAATTAACGTTGCGACGTCTTTGAAAACTAACCTGACAATGTCGCGAACGAGTTAGTAGACACCAACGGAATTCCTAAAGGGCTCTTCGGAATTTCACCAAAAGTCGACCAGACAATGTCAAATTCATAAATTCTCGCAAGAATTTCCGAGGCCACATTCCGCTTCTTCAATATTATCATGGATTCGATGGCGTTTGAAAAATTTTCCGGTGTCCTCTTTTTTGAAAGTAAACCAATCAAAAAAGTTGGTTTTAGTGAGCTTTAGGAAGACCATTTACAAGCTCGAAAATTAGAGTTTTTAATGATTTTTTTTTCTCATGAAAGGAATACACATAGAAATTTGGATCTTTAAAACTGTTTTGTTTCATGTTTTAATTGTTCGAAAAAAATATATACACTTTTTTTTCATGCAAATTGACCATGGTCTACATTAATGTTTAAAAAAAGATTTCGAAAAAAATTGTCGCACTGCTGGAGTCCTCCCGCACGCTGTAATTATCGGAAAATAAAAAATCAAAATGATTCTTAAAGGCAAGACCCATACGCTGTTGGTGAACTAGAATTTTTGAAATACGTGCAAAATTCAGCAAATGGCAGCTTAATAAAGTCAATTTTCTGATATTTCATGAAACTTTTGCTATATTTAAAGGCAAAAGTAGGTTTGATTTTTCGAATTCAAAATAATATTGAAGTTCACCAACAAACTTCTGATACAACGAAGATGTATGACAAATTTCATCAAAATCGGTGGAACGGTTCCGGCGTAATCACTCCAGCAGTTGGGAAAAACATAGTTTCGAGAAAAACGCTGCCAAAGTTGCATAGCTCTGTAAGCTCTTCACTCACGCTCTTGTACTCTTTTTTCCATAACTCCAACAATTCTTGGAATTTCGTTTTCAAAATCGTACACAATATTCTTCACAAAACGATCTATTAATTAAAAAACACAAAAAATAACAAAATCCTATTTTTTTTGTTCAAATTTGTAAATTATTTTTTCGCTTTAAGACGCAGCGTGAGTTCGGCTCGGTCGGTAAGACAGACCGGGCTATTAGAAACCCACGTATTTCCTAAACGGCTCATCGGAATTGACTGCTCTTTTTTTTATATTTTTTTATTTACATTCGCCTATAAAACCTACGTGCATAGTTCATCATATGTGCATGAAAGTTTCAAATAACCGAAGGTTTCAAGAACTTCGAAAGGAGTAGGTATATAGTACGCTTACAGCGGTCTTCCACTCTAGTTGCCTGATGACTCGTCTCAACACTGACTCTTCCGGTCTCGTTGATACAAAGGAAGATGAACGAGTTGTCTTCGCCCAGCGATGGCAATGGCCTGAAAAGTCGAGCTTCCGGAAGCTGCTTGGGTATACGAGAGTTAGCGAGGGAAATGAAATACGAATTCGCTACTCCTCAGGGACAGGAAGGATTTTCATTCCAGGTCGAGCTCTCCATCTATCTAACTACTGTTCTCGCATTTGTTCGACGCTCGTCAGGAGGAGACCCGATAATGTGAATGGTAAGGGGGGGTTCAAAGCCTTTTCGCTCGAAAAAATCATCAAAATGGTATAACACATACGTACATATTTTTACACTCGTGTGCGCATGCGTTTCTTTTTCGTTTTTTTACAGCAGGATTCGATTTTAAAATTTTGAAAAAAAAGTCATTTTTTAAAATACTTTTTTCGAAAGTAAATATATATTTAACAAAATCCAGAAATGGATTTTTAATAGTGCAGGCATTCCTGATTAAGCCTTAGTTCGCTATTTTTGTGGCTTTTTTTTTTACAAAAATTGTATACCGAAAATTTTCGAAATTACTGGACCGAGAGTTATGACATTTTAACCAGGTTTTCTGTACATCTTTAGCAACCGACTGAACTAGTATTATTAAAATAATTGATTTTTACTAGTCTTACTTTTTTTTTTACAAAAAGCAGTGAAGAAACGTGCACTATTTTTTCTTTCTTTTCTTTTCGCAACCATTTTGTTATTTTTGCCTGTATATTAAAAATTCTAGTTTGGTCGATGGCTAGTGATATATCGAACCTAAAAATTCAAAGTTTATTCGTCCAACCCAAACAAACCTATTTTTGGAATGTTCAACACCAGTGCAGTGACTTAATCGAGGCGTTTTATTAAAATGGTGTTTATGCATGTTCAAAGTGCACAAAAGATACAATATAATTTTTAGTGTATTTCAAGAGTTTACTTGTAAATAAAAAAAATTTTTACATCAATATCTCTATTGAAAAGTTCATTAAAAAATTCACGAAAATAGCCTTTTTTTCGAGTGTCCGGAGTAGAACGGTGCTTCAATACAGGGTGATTCAAAAATGGTGGAAGCGAAATTACGTGGACCGTTTACTTATTAAATAAGGACAAAGTACACGATCATCAACAAGGCGGTTTCTTTGCGTTCTCTTACTAATGTAAACAAGAGTTAATGGGTAATTGAAGAGTGGTTGTACGAAGCAAGTAATGAGTTTGCGGGGGCGATATAACCGTGAGAATTTTTCCAGCTTTCAACACTGTCATTTTAACCGTACTCGGTTTCATGGCTCTCCCGATTCAGAGGCAAAACTCGCAATAAAAAGATCGTTTTTTTTTATGGGTTGCGAATACTTTAGGGTGGGGTAGGAAACTCGAACTCCGATAGGCCAGATGGCTCAAAATTCCGAATTTCAATAGACCAAAACTAAAAATTCCGTAAAAGTTTACCAAGTTTGTTCGGGTTTGTTTGGGTTCTTTAGTTTGATTTAAAACCCTTGATTCGAAACAAACCCAAACAAAGCCAAAAAAAAATTACGAAATTTGTAGTTTCGGTGAATTCAAATTCGGAATTTGGAGGCTTCTGGTAATTGGAAGTTTGGGTTTCCTATCCCACCTCAATACATTGGTGTTGGAGTCATGGTTCCCTTTTTTTTTACCGATACTTGTTTTTGCATCTTTATACTCGGTAAATCGATCTTACCTGTCCAACGCTTTTCTCCGGTGACGTTCTCGTTTTCCGTCGCCATCTGTCTCTCTTCCCATTTCTGCAGGGAAACTCGATTGAAGCAGCAACGTCCTCCGAGCTTATGTTTACCTCTTATCACGAAGTGAACAAGCGGAAGGGGTTCACGATTGCCCCTGCCTCTTTCGTTTCCCTTTTCTTTTTTTTTTCTATCATTCTCGCTCTCTCTCTCTCTCTCTCTCTTTACTTCCTCCCTTAATTTTTTTTCTTCATCTTTTTCTTTTCCCTGACGTTCTCTGTGGTTCCCCGAGACCACTTTTCGTTTTCTATTCAAGAATCGAACGACGTTTTTGTCGGACTGTGTCGATTGCATTCGAAGATACGGACAGCTTTATTTCAATAGGTTAGAATTCCAACTCGAATTTTATTTCTTTTGGGTTTGTTTGGGTTTATTTGGTTTTGTTCAGGTTTGGTGTTTGTTTCGGTTTGTTTGGGTTTATGTCGGTTTGTTTGGGTTTTTTTTTCGGTTTGTTTGGGTTTGTTTGGATTTTTTTGTTTGTTTTGTTTTGCAGGCAATTGCTCAATTGTTTGAGGTGTGCTCGAGTTTATTTGGGTTTGTTTGGGTTTGTTTGACTTTATTTGGTTTTGTTCGGGTTTGGGTTCGTTTCGATTTGTTTGGGTTTATGTCGGTTCGTTCGGATTTTTTCGGATTGTTTGGGTTTATGTCGGTTTGTTTGGTTTTTTTTCGGTTTGTTTTGTTTTTGAGGCGATTGGTCAATTGTTTGAGGTTTGTTCGAGTTTATTTGCTTTTGTTTGGGATTTGTTTGGTTTTGTTCGGGTTTCTGTTTGTTTCGATTTGTTTGGGGTTTTTTCGGTTTGTTTGGGTGTATGTCGGTTTGTTTGGGTTTTTCTCGTCTTGTTTTCTTTTTCAGGCAATTGGTCAATTGTTTGAGATTTGTTCGGGGTTAATTTGGTTTTGTTTGGGTTTGTTTCTGATAAAGAATTACCTGATTCTTCTTGAACCTCATATCAGAATGTATAAAAAAATTGAAAAGGTTTCACCGTTTGGTAATCGAGATATTCAGTGGTGAAAATCACAACTTTGACCTGAGGTCTTATAGGAAGTTTCAAAAGAAGACGATTTTATAACAACAAATATCACGATTTCTAGACGGTCAAACCTGATCAAATTTAACCCACAGTTGAGTATGATTGTTAAAAAGGTTCGGACAAATTTTGAACAATTAATCTTCAAATTCTCAAAAGGCAAAAACATCCTTAACCCTACAACATTTAAAAATTCACATTAAACCATAAAACATTAAAACATAAACCATATGTTAAACCATAAAACCACCATAAACCATAAAACCATCATAAACCATAAAACCACCATAAACCATAAAACCACCATACACCATAAAATCAACATACAACATAAAACCACCATAAACCATTAAACCCACATAAACCATAAAAAACAACATAAAACCATACAACATTAAAAATCGTACAACATTTAAAAATAAGGTTGATCGTATATACGTACTTACCCTTCGACAAATGGATAATATCGGTTGTGATAGCAACGAAAATAATAATGAAAAAAATTCAACGACGTGCTTTTCTTCTGTTTGGATACTCTGGTTATTTACTATCATACTTCATTGATTGCGTAACGTTTAAGATTGTCTGGCAAATGATACGTTCTTGTTTATCTTGACACCCGCGTTTCTTTTCCTTCGTCTCTCTCTCTCTCTCTCTCTTTTTCTTTCTCTCTCCCTTCCAGTGGCTTTCTTTTGGGGGTTGGGTAGGAAACACGAACTTCGATTGATCAGAAGGCTCAAAATTCCGAATTTTAATTTTTTAAATTTAATTCTAAATTCCTAATTTAAAAAATGTTAATTTTTTAAATTCAATTTTAAATTCCGAATTCAAAAACTTTTAGTTTTTTAAATTTAATTTAAATTTCCGAATTTTAAAAATTTTGATTAAAAAAATTTAATTAAAAAAATTCCGAATTAAAAAAAATTTCATTTAAAAAATTTAATTAAAAATTCCGAATTAAAAAAATTTTGATGTTTTAAATTTAATTAAAAATTCCAAATTAAAAAATGTTAATTTTAAAAATTTCATTCAAAAAATTCCTAATCTACAAATTCCCTAAAAGTCATGCCAGCAAAAGGTTCACGAAATTCGTTTGGGTTTGTTTGGGTTCGTTTGATTTTAAACTCATGATTTCAAACAAACTCAAACAAACCCAAAAATTAATAAAATTTGTCGTTTCGGAATATTCAAATTCGGGATTTTGAGTCTTCTGGTAATTCGAAGTTTTCCACCCCACCCCTTTCTATTCCACACAACGTTCGTAGGAACTATTCGGATCTCGAATGTCTCGGTCTTATTCTCGGCTTGGTTTTCCGTTGATACAGAAAACGAGATAAATCGTATGGATACGTACAATCGTTATTTTACACTATATGCATTAAAGAGATACAATAAAATAGCGAGGGAGATGGTGAAACATTTTCGACTCGTGGATCTTTTCATTTGTCCATGTACATCGTCATTTCATTTTTTTCTCCTTTCCTTTTTTTTCCATTCCGACATAACGAAGATTTTCCTTCATAATCGTAATTTCCCATTGAAATGAAAAGATCTTACGAAATGTTAACGCTGATTCGCTCGTATACAGATATACATAAAAATGCGATGAACATTACGTTACAGTTCGACAGTAAGCCTATATAATAACACGATCTTTTATTTAATGTCTATTGATTCAATCGTTATTATTTCATTCGCTTTACAAATCTTTAAACAAAAAAAAATCTTTAAACAAAAAAAAAAACAAAACAAAAAAATTAAACGACCTTTGAAACAACGAGTTAGCCCAACGTGCAAATAAAAAGACTTTCGTCACGATTTAAACGTAATTTTATCGACAATTATATATAATTGTTTAATTATACAATTTAAATATTTAAAAAAAAATTTTTTTTTAGGTTTTTGGCGAACGTCGTTTTTTTTAAATGAAATTATTTTTATATATTTATACACACACACATAATTTGTTTGGGTTTGTGTGGGTTTATGTATATATATATATATATATATACACACATATAATTTCGAATTAGCCAAAAACGTAAAAAAATGATAAAATTGATACGACGACGAGAAAGAAAAAGTATAAAACATCTTGGGCGATCTGTGTCTTATCAACGTACACGCTGTTCACTCGCTCTCGTCACGCTTTTTTCTTTCTTTTTCTTTTTTTTTTTTGTTTTTGTTTTACAGTCACAACGGATATCGTCATCTATTTATATCACAGTACGTATATCGTAGCTACTATTTTATATTTATTATACACGTTCACGTGTACGCGTATGTGTTGGTAATTGTTTTCTTTTTTTTTTCTTTGTATGTGTCTTCGTGTATGTTAAAGCAAGAAATTCACAGGTCGACGAGATATTCGTTTTTTTCCCTCTCCTTTTCTCTTTTTTTTAAATTCCTTTTTTTCCTTCCAATTTTTTTGTTTAAACGTTCCACCGGTGTGCTGTGAAGTAACACGTATTTTAATGACGCTTCGCGTACTTTCACGTTCGTCGACATAACGATTATTGCCACTTCATTGTTTACTTCAATTATTTTTCTCACCCACAATTCGAGAGGCCGGAACGTCGAACGTAGATCAGCACGATCTCCAAATTTTCTATTCCTAAAGTCAAGCTCGTACTTACTTGCTTACCGAGTAATAAACATTAATATAAATAAATATAAAAGTGGTAAGATTTTTTACTTGAAATATTATTGCATTATCGTATGTTTATATATATATACATAAATATTGAAATAATTGATAATACTATACAGTGGTCAATAAAATCTAATACTTTTAACACTTAATAATAACAATAACAATAATAATAATAATAATAATAATAATGATAAGAATGATAACAGCATACATTATTAAAATATTAATTATATATATATTATTGTATTATTTTTTATACAGTAATTTTTCATTTTTTATATATTATTACTATACAGGGTGTCCCAATCCGATAAATGCTTACATCAATCAACTCAGAATTTCACGCCCAACTTCCCATTTCAAGGATGACATTCTTACGTGGGACACCCTGTATAAAAAATAATAATAAAATATAATTATAATAAATTATATTATAATTAATTATTATAATAATAAATATATAACATATATAATTACTATATAAAAAAATAATAATAACAATAATAATCACTATTACTCTTATATTAGTAACGTATTTTATACGCCTACGTACGATAAAATAAATAATACAATAAAAATTAATCACTTTTTTTTACAATAAATTTCGATTTCGGGAATGGTCAATTTCGAAATCATGCTGATCGATGGTTTTGAGAATAGTAATTTGGTTGGTAGGTAAAGCAGGTTTTCTCTCTTTTCGTTTATTCCGGAAATGTCTTTTTTTTCACTTTTCGATTTTTCGCAAGTGTGTGTGTGTCTACGTGTGTGTGCGCGTTTCGAGTTATTTGTGTACAGGTTTTTTCAAACGATATTGCGACACCGATTCGTACACGCTATTCCACGCAATACAACTAAACGATATACTGTTTTTTTTTTTTAAGTTTGAATAATAATGTTTAGCAAGATTTTTTGAGCTATGCGTTTTTCGAGGTTTATCGTCCCGGGCTTTTCGAGAGCCCCCCCTCCCCCTCCCTTGTGCCGATCCGTCGTAAAATAAATTCGTCATTGTCTCTTCGAGTACCCTAGGCCTTGAAAACGATCGATGCTGGATACGTCGTGCCTTTTATTTCGTGTGTTGTTTTTTTTTAATTTATTTTTTCTTGAATTTTTTTCATGTTTTTTTATTTTTTATTTTTTTTTAGTGACTGATTTCGATTTTACTATTCCGGTAATAGTTTCGTGTTTTTTTAATGAACAGTAGGCTTCGGACGTTTCTCGTGATATGGTTATCCGACGAGTAAAAAACGAGGTCGGTTTTAGGTTGGAAATGAGTTCGAAGGTACAGAGCTCTGTGAATTTTTTGAATTAATTGTTAATAACTAAAAATCATATAGAGTTAATTACAGGTAGAAAGTACGAAAAAAGTACTGAGAAAATATCGAAAACTCCCCCCCCCCCCTCGTTAAAAAGAAAAACGAGTGAAAGGTATTTTTTTTCCTTTTTTTTGTTTCTCTTGTTATGATTTAAATAAAAATTTGTTCAGTAGATTTTGGGAGAATTGGAGCCGTGTTTCTCGTCAGTCCGATCCTTGGATTCGTGTTTCACAAAAAAAGTGTTTTAAAAATTTTTTTTAGAGTTTTCACGAGTCTCCGAAAAGTCGTTTTCTGTAAAGGGTCTTCTGTAATGGAAATATCGGTTTGGAAGAAATATAGTTGTTTGTTTTTTTTGGAGGTTTTAAATTTGGGGAGTTTATTATTAGCCTGTCAAATTTTATTGGCATGACACTTGATTCTATTGGTATAATTTGTACGAAGATTTTTTTGAAGATGTTACGAAGTTTTTTTGAAGATTTTACGAAGATTTTTGAAGATTTTCTGAAGATTTTTTTGAAGATTTTCCGGACATTGTTTGAAGATTTTCCGAAGATTTTCCGGACATTTTTGAAAGATTTTTCCGAACATTTTTTACAGATTCTTCGAAAAATTTTTTAAAGATTTTTTCAAGATTTTCCGTACATTTTTTGAAGATTTTCCGGACATTTTTTGAAGATTTTCCGAACATTTTTTACAGATTCTCCGAACATTTTTAAAACGATTTTCTGAACATTTTCCGAACATTTTTAAAACGATTTTTTGAAGATTTTCCGAACATTTTTTGAAGATTTTCCGAAGATTTCGTACCTTTCATGGAAGAAGAACTTATCGAAGCAAATCAAAGTAATTCTTTTTTGTTTAAATCCACTCGCCGATATTCCATTTTCCTCAATTGTTTCTCAATTTTCAAAGTTCTTTTTTCTTCTTCGTTTCGATGTTTTCTTCAACAATCGGTGTTTCATCGTACCTCTCCGATTAAACAAATCCATTTAGCGGTCTGATGAAAAAAAAACAACTCGTTTGTAGTGAAAATACTCTTTTACTCCCCATTCCCCCTTTCCCCATGGATGCATATGGTGTTTTTGATATATCCATTTTATTGCCATTGTTCGGGCGTTACGGCATTTCTCGTTGGCTTCCCATTCACGAATACGTTCTGCTCTTCGTCCGTTGTTTCAGAATCGCCAAAAAAGGTTTTTGATTATTATTATTATTATTGTTATCGTTATTGTTATTATATTGGATTGTTAATTGGATCGAAATAAAGCGAGGTAAAGGTTTTCAGAAAATCTGCGGACGCATGCAAAGTGCCGTATTTGTTCCTTCCGCCATGAATATTTCATCGTTTTCGACACGACAGGTTCATCATACATACAGGGTGACTTTTATCATTTTTTTTTATGCGGCCATGCATTTTTTTAAGTGTCACGTGTGATGATTTTGGGATTAAAAAATATGATTTTTAACGATTTTTAGAAAGCTTCTTTGAAAAAAAAAATTCTGAAAAAGAAAATTTGAAAAAGTTAAAAAAAAAGTTTTTTTAGTTGGGAATACGAAACAGCCACGAAAAACTTGAAGCAAGCTAGCCATCATGATGAAAACAATGATTGAACATAGAACTTATGGAAAAATGATCACATATAATTTTTTTAAAGGCTATTGTTCGAAAAATTAATTTTAATAATTATAAAAAAATTATTAATTTATAAAAAAATTGAAAAGATTTCACCGTTTGGTGACCGAGATATTCAGTGGTAAAAATCGAAATCTCAAAATGAGGTCTTATAGAAAATTATGAAAAAAGACGATTTTTGTAACAACAAATATCACGATTTCTAAACGGTTAAATTTGATCAAATTTAACCCACACTTGAGTATGATTATTAAACAAGTTCATACAAATTTTAAACAATATTGATCTTCAAATTCGTCTAATGCGAGAAAATCCTTAAAGCGAATATTTCAAAATGGCAGTGATGAAAGAAACGATTTCATTCAAATGAAAAAAGTCACCCTGTATGAGCGACCATTTTTACCCCCACAATTTCATCGGTAGTTTTCAACGGTGATTCTTCTTCGGTCGTAAAGAACGAAGATTCCGTTCTCTTCAGCGTGTTCAGAATTTAATTCTTTCACTCGAGTGCAACCGACGATCGATGAAGCCCTGACTGTTTCTCAAAGAATACAAAAAATGAAACAAAAACAAAAAATCGTAGAAAAAAAAAACAAATCGCCATTCACATCGCATAGCTGTGCTCTTCCACTCTTTTTCAACCCATTATCGACTTTCCGTTGGTTTTTCTCGTCTTTCCGTGCCCCGATCGATGCGCCGAGAAAGCCATCAAACGTTGTATTCTCTCGTAGTAACTCGGAAGATTTTCCATCGGTTGATGGGTTCGCGGTCGATCTTGGCGCGTTTCTAGGCGTCGGTGATTGAAAAAACGCTTCGTGATTGGATATTCGAATTTCCGGTGACTCGTTCGGGTCATACGAAGGGCCGAATTCGATTTTGAACCATTAGAGACGTTTTCGAAGAATATATCCAAATGGTGATTCATTGTTTGGATTTGTATTTTTCCAAGGGAATTTTCACCGAAAGGCATTTCCGAGTTCCGATGGGCTTTTCTTTCGTGGAGTTTCAGGAACGGTACTTTTCCGTTGAGACTTCAAAACGGCTGGAGTTTTCGTTTAGTCTTTATTGGCGTTTGTGAGCATGACACGCCCATTTCGAAATTTTGAAACCACTATTCTCTGAAACGGCTGGACCAATCGGTACGAAATTTCTTGTGTGCATTCAGGACGATGGCACCAAAGGCCCCTCGGTCACCATTTTTGATAAAAACGTTTCATCCTTGAGAAATCGCGACGAGAAACCGAGATCACGCTTTCGTCCACTTCGAAATTTTGAAACCACTTTTCTCTCAAACGGCTGAACTTCGAAATTTAGAAACCACTATTCTCTGAAACGGCTGAACCAATCAGTACGAAATTTCTTGTGTGCATTCAGGACGATGGCACCAAGGGTCCCCAGGTTACCATTTTCGATAAAAACGTTTCATCCTTGTGAAATCGCGGTTTGAAACCTTTCGACTATCTATCTCTCTCGCACTCGTGTATCACGTGGTAACATCATGGTCTTAAATAACGCGAATAAATCGCCGTACGTCCATTCAAGGCATAAACATATCAGCCGACCGTTTCATCCTGAAGATTTCGTTTCGTTCAGCTTTTTCCAAGTTTTCGTCCCGAATGCTTGTAAATCTTCGAAGTTGAATTAGCAGATTGACTAGCCGTTTTAGAGTTTTCAATTCGATCAACGGGGCCGATCCGGTTGTTTTCTATTGTTTTAAGGGGGAACGGCAACGATCGTTCCGAGCGATTTCGTGATCAATCACGTTCACATGGATCATAGAAAACTCTCGTTTGCTGGATTGCTAGCGACGTCGAAAGATTCGCGACCGCAGATGGGCTCGTTTCCATGAATAACCGGTCGTTCACCGCTGTCGTGATCGCCCGATCTTATCACGTAATTATTGACTGGATCGCCGTATTGACTCTGATAAAATTCTTCTCTCATCATGTTGTTGAGATTGCCGCAACGGAAGTAGAGAATCTCGCGAAAGGGTTTACGAAAATCACGGTTCAAGGTGGCATAGATAATGGGATTGAAGAGGCTGTTGCAATAGCCCAGCCATAAAAATAAACTCGACAGTGATGATGGTATTGATTTTTGATCGTTGAGAAAAGGCCTTACCAAAGCAAGTACGAAAAATGGTAACCAGCATACGGTGAACGCACTCATTATTATACCAAGTGTCGTGCTTGCCTTTCTCTCTTTAGCCAATTGGAACCTCAGCTTCTTCTGATGGGGCGAACTCGTTACGCTGTTCAAATGATTTCTCACGATCGTCGATTTGTTCGTTGTCGTTAGGGCCGTCATCGTTGATGAACTCATTACTCCTTTCTCGCTCTTCTGCAACATCGGACACTGAGACTCGTTGCTCTTACGAGGACCACCCGCGAAACATCTCACCGTGTGCACGCTGCACTGTAACACAAAATAAAGTAACTTAGTGTCCAAAAAGTTCTTCATTGCCCAATCGCATTTTTATTTTCATACACATTTTTAGGTACAGTTTAGAAATAATTCAGGAATTCAGTCTCGCAGTTTTTTCCGAGTTTTTTAAAGATTTAATTACAAATGTATAGTTTTGAGATTTTTCCTTATACTTGTAGTATAAGACTTTATTACTTGCCAAATTTTCATAGTTCTAGGTGAACGGAAAATACCCTATAAATTCATAAGTCGAAAAAACTGTTTGGGTTTGTTTGGGTTTTGTGGAATTTTTAAATTGAAAGTTGAATTCGAAAGTTCGAAAATGTTTTGAATTTCTAAATTGAAATTTGAATTCAAAAGTTCAAAAATGTTTTGAATTTTTTAATTGAAATTTGAATTAAAAAGTTCAAAAATGTTTTGAATTTTTAAATAGAAATTTGAATTAAAAAGTTCAAAAATGTTTCGAATTTTCAAATTGAAATTTGAATTAAAAAGTTCAGAAATGTTTTGAATTTTTAAATAGAAATTTGAATTAAAAAGTTCAGAAATGTTTTGAATTTTTAAATAGAAATTTGAATTCAAAAGCTCAAAAATAATTCGAATTTTCGAATCGAAATTTAAATTTCAAAGTTCAAAAATATTAAAAAATTTCAAATAGAAATTTGAATTAAAAAGTTCAAAAATCGTTCGAATTTTTTAATTCAAATTTAAATTCCAAAGTTTAAAGATATTTTAAATTTACAAATAGAAATTTGAATTCAAAAGTTCAAAAATTGTTCGAATTTTTACTTTTGTATTTTACTTTTCGTCACTTTTTACTTTTGTAAAATAAAATTACTTTTGTCCCCGGTTTTCCCTATACGACACATCCTTCCTATATTACTATTCCTACCAGTAAAATCACTACAGCTCTGGCAAATCCTGATCAATTCTACATTTAGAGGTTGTCCGTTTCACGTCCGGACAAGATCCAGGCTTGATGTTAATCAAAGATTGACGAAGGAGTGCGGTGGTTTTAGGAAGGTGTGTAGACGTGAACAGGATACAGGTTGGAAGCAACGTACCAGGCTAAAGAGATAAAATGGACCGAGCCAAGAGATAGGAATGAGACGAGCCCTTGATCCAAAGTTTCGGATACCTAACTAAAAGGCAGCAGCTTGAAGCTATATCGTAAATGATATAGTTCGTGAACTTGCAGGTCACGTATATACTCGAATATACCAAAACCCGTAGAACCGAAACGAACCAAGGAAGGACCAGATCACAACTCAGCTAATCGTACTCCCGAGGATTGTGTCCATGGATTCTCCTATCCCTTCATTTTTCCTAAGCCCTTAATTCCGTCCTTTCTCAATTTCGATTCTCGGTCACATCTTACGAAGTTTCCCATTTACCATTTTTCGATTTTCGATTTTCTTGAAATTTGGATATGTTATAAAAAACCAAAAAATAAACGACACGTATTTTTTTTTATCACCGAAAAACCCGTTTTAATTGATAAAATCACCTTTTGAAAAAAGTCACCTTTAGGGGTAGTAAAAGTGTTTTATATGCATGGCTGATTGAACTTTTGTTTTTTTTTTCGTAAAAGCGCACCGACTAGCGCATAGAATCCCCACGGAGTTGGCTGCTTTGTGTTGCGTGCGATTCCGTGGCAGTCGACCTTTTATTGATCGATAACCTATATGTACAACATTTACAGAGTGTCCAGATAACCATTACTAACTCTATATGTTTCTGTTTGTCTCTATTTAAAAAGTGTGGAAAACGCTGTTTATATATGTATACGGAAATACATATATAAACAGTGTTCGTATGCGCAGCCTTGAATATGTTTATTCATATGCATATTTCTTCATATATAGGGTGACTTTAAAAAATTTTGTAAACTTTACATTATAAATATAAATATGTTATTATATATTATTATTATTATTATTATATATTATTACGGAAGAGAAGTGTCCGTAATTTGTTACTGATTTTCAAAATTTTGTAAATCAGGGGAAAAATAGTTGGAAAATAAGGAGGAAGGTGAATTGAAGGCTGAGGTCGTTAGTTCTGAGTCCTCGCATTCATGATGCTAATGAGTGGATGGTTTTTGAAAAATAATAAGAAAACGAGCGGAATATGCACATTCTACGGATTTTTTTTTTCATTTAAATTCGAGTTTCTTCAAGTTTCGTCAATTCAAGTTTTTTCGAATTCAAATTTCTTCAATTCAAGTTTTTTTCAATTCAAGTTTCTTTAGTTCAAGTTTCTACAATTCAAGTTGTTTTCAATTCAAGTTTTTTCCAATTCAATTTTTTTTCAATTCAAGTTTCTTCAATTGAAGTTTTTTCAATTCAAGTTTTTTCAATTCAAGTTTCTTCAGTTCAAGTTTCTACAATTCAAGTTTTTTTTCAATTTAATTTTTTTTCAATTTAATTTTTTTTCAATTCAAGTTTCTACAATTCAAGGTTTTTTTCAATTTAATTTTTTTTAAATTAAAGTTTCTTCAATTCAAGTTTCTTCAATTCAAGTTTTTTCAATTCAAATTTCTTCAATTCAAGTTTCGGTAATTTAAATTTTTTCAATTCAAGTTTTTTTCAATTCGAGTTCATTCAATTCAAGTTTCTTCAAGTTTCTTCGATTCAAATTTTTTTTCATTTCAATTCAAGTTTTTTTTTTTTTCATTTGGCAATTTCCACCTCTTTGGGATCTGTCGTATTGATTCGTCTTCTATTTGAGCTTCGTTATTGTCCGTACGATAGGGAGATTTTTTGTTCTAGCTCTGATCGCGGTGAAATCCAATATTATTTTCGGTGTATGTACCCAGTCAGCGCTGGTGATTTACGAGGCATACGACTGGTAAAAAAGGAGATGGGAGAGTCGAGAGAAAAACGCGAAGTGCATTCTCGACGAAGCTTTCCTCGACGGGGCAATCAATATTTGGTTTTTCTTGTCGTCCTCAACGTTTTCGTTGCCGATACCGGGTAAGCTCTATATGTGAATACATATGTACCAAAAACGCCTCTGAGAGTTTTCTGTCTCTCGAAAGTGCTTTTTATTTTACGTAAAGAACATTTACCTACCGAGGCATATCGGATTCGCGAGGAAAGACAAATCCATCGTATTTACTTTAGGGATCCTTTCGACGAAGGTCCCACTCAATTTCATTGTCTCAAGTATAAGGTACCCTCAAAGAAACAAAAATCCCTCCCGCGAAAGCAAATATTCCTTTGGAAGATACATATGCGCAGAAATCCGAAAATCATATTAAGAATGTAACCTAGGCTGCGAGACAATGGAAACAATCATGATGAATAAAAAAAAAGTTCAAAAGTTCAAAGTTCAAAAGTTTAAAGTTCAAAAGTTTAAAGTTCAAAAGTTTAAAGTTCAAAAGTTCAAAGTTCAAAAAGGTAAAACAACTCAAAAGTTCAAAAAACTTTTGAATGTTTCAATTGAAATTTGAATTCAAAAGTTCAAAAATCTTTTGAATTGTTGAATTGAAATTTGAATTCAAACGTTCAAAAAACTGTTTGGGTTTGTTTGAGTTTTGCGGAGTTTTTAAAGTCAAATTTGTATTCAAAAGATCAAAAATCGTTCGAATTTTTCAATTGAAATTTGAATTCAAAAGTTAAAAAAACTGTTTGGGTTTGTTTGCGTTTTGTGGAGTTTTTAAACTCAAATTTGAATTCAAAAGATCAAAAGTCGTTCGAATTTTTCAATTGAAATTTGTATACAAAAGTTCAGAAATCTTTTGAATTTTTGAATTGAAATTTGAATTCAAACGTTCAAAAAAATTTTTAATTTAAAAATTGAAATTTGAATTCAAAAGTTCAAAAAACTGTTTGGGTTTGTTTGAGTTTTGTGGAATAAAAAAATTGTAATTTAAATTCAAAAGTTCAGAAATATTTTGAACTTTTTAACTGAAATAAAAATTCAAAAGTTCCGAAATATTTTGAATTTTTTAATTGAAATTAAAATTCAAAAGTTCAGAAGTCTTTTGAATTTTTTAATTGAAATAAAAATTCAAAAGTTCAGAAATCTTTTGAATTTTTTAATTGAAATAAAAATTCAAAAGTTCAGAAATCTTTTGAATTTTTTAATTGAAATTTAAATTCAAAAGTCCAAGAAAACTTTCGATTTTTTCCAACAATAATAGAGCTCGATATGTCATAATAAGTCCAGTCTAGTAACCGGAAGGAGAGCCAATCGGGTATAAAAATCGAAACGGAGGGGCCATTTTTAAAATCAATCTCGCGTTGAAGTCTCGGACCCGTAGAAATCCGATGAAGACCAAACGAGCAGCAAAGCTTGCAACGCTGGTTGTGACCGAGGCTAATAAGCTGGAAAAACCGTTCGTGTCAAATTGCCCGAACGCTTTTTCCACCGTTTTGCAATCGTCATGAAAGTTTGTTCTCCGATCAAACTCTAGTCCTACCTGTGATCATAAAAAGCACTTTTTCATCAATCGTAATAAAACGCAGCGTCGTTAAACGAAACTCATAAACTTTACGTCTTTCGTTACAATTATTATCGTTTTTTCGATCACGTTTTTCAATTTTTATGGTTTATGCTTTTGGAAAATTGGGAATTTGCAAAACTGCGATCCTAAATTCCACTTTTTCTGATGGACGAAAATATCTTTAGAAATCGAATGAAAGTGTCGTAATTGAAAAATCATTGATCCACGTTCAAACTCGATCGTCACGATTTTTTTCCACTTGATTTTTTTATTTCGGTTGTACACAGGATGTAACTCGAGGAGTCGATCAACGAAGCTCAATGATGGCCGACCTCAATACCTATCGATTGAACCCCCATATGTATTGTGTGATTTTCAATGGTTGAAACGTTATTCTGGTTTTTATGGTTTTTTCGTTTTTTTCGTTTTTTCGTGGTTTTTGTACGATAAAAATCATTAATTTTTATGCAACACGTTCCTGATTTTTTTTTTATTTCAAAGTTTCCTAAAATTGATAGAGAAATTCGATTAACATTTTTATTCAAGGGTGTAATTTTTACTTGAAAATTTTTTGGTTCTCGAGCCAATTTGGTATTTTCGTACGTAGAGTACGAATGGATAATAATCGATTTGTAGAAAAATCGTAATAATGGTCTTGATACTTTACTTGCATTTGAATAATTAAAAAAGTTATTATTGTAATATATTGAAAAAGGGATTAAAAACGTATTGAAAAAAGGAATACAAAATGCTGAGACTACAAAATTGGGAAAACCGAAATAACTTTTGAATCGTTGAATATCATATATAAACACATAAAATTTCAATCGAAAAAAAAAACTAAAGTGAACAAAACTTCGAGAGAAAAAAATAAGTGTGAAAAAATCTTCGAGGAAAAGAACTGAAAAAAATTGAACGAAACTTCGAAAAAAAAACTCAACAAAACGTCGAAACAAAAAATAGAAAAAACTAAACAAAAATTTGAAAAAAAACTCAACGAAGCTTCAAAAAGAAAAATAAACAAAACTTCGAGAAAAAAACTCAACAACAATTCGAAAAAAAAAACTGAAGAAAATTAGAAAAAAACTGAAAAATACATCTATAAAAAACTGAAAAAAAAACTCTGAGAAAAACAAATGAATCGATTAAAATGTAATTTACGAAAGCACATCGGGTACTTACTTCAATTTCTCTGATATTCGGGTATAACGAGAACGCGTATTTTACTCTTCTCCGCGAAACGTGTTTTTAAAGATTTTCTCAGTTCGGTGCTTTCTACGCGGTTCTTTAGTAACGTCGAGGATCTTCTGTTTCTCCGATCTCGTTAGTTGAAGTTCATCCCCCGCATCAGAGAATATCCTTTGCGCGGCAACAACCGACGATATCATTGTCATTGCTTCGAGGCGAACAATATCGTTTTCTCTACTGCGAGAAAACCGCGCGGAAACCGTAAATTTAATGTAACAATTGCTAAATAAACGATTATTTGTATGGGCGGTACGCCACAGTGAAAATAGTCAGTAGCGAGACCCAATAATGTAGAATTCAAGCTCTCGTTGTTGTTTTCAGTTGCCCCGGTCAAACGATTTTTTAACAAGCTTCTCGACGACGAATCCTCGTTAATTGGCTTTCCAGCATTTTCAACATTTTTAGGAAGGGGTTGTTTCTTATATTTCTTTATTTTGAAAAAAATATTTCTGTACTTGGTTCTTGCTCGTAACTCCGACAAATTTACGTATTTTTATTTTATGTATTTTTGTTGACAGCGTATTTTTATTGACAATTTATTTTTATTGACAACGTATTTTTATTTTACGTATTTGTTCTGACAACGGATTTTTATTTTACGTATTTTTTCTGACAACGAATTTTTATTTAACGTATTTTTGTTTTACGTATTTCTATTTTACATATTTTTATTTTACGTATTTTTATTGACCTCGACTCTTGCTCGTAACTCCGGCAGTTTTACATATTTTTATTGACAATTAACAACTCATATTTCCGATCAGTAAATAGTCAATGAAAAGTACGAGATTTGTTTAAAAAATATTTTTTTCACGAAAAAAAAGTCAACCGAAATCTGTCTTTTTCATTTTTTGATTCACGGTATCGGCCGGATATCCGTATCGAGCCGGATTGGAAAAAAGCGGCAATTTAATTTTGAATAATGTTGGGACATTGATGGATTCGCATCATCCCTCGTCGCACACCCGGATATCAATCATGTACAGATTTTTCGCAGTTTCATGACGATATACGGGGCGCACAATATGCCGCGTGTCAACGAGTCTGTACGTCATTGCCCATTCATATACAGGGTGGAAAGAGAGGATCAAAGGTAGCGAAACGAAGGGGCGACTCGACGCCCATTCAATGAACGCCCGTGTATGACGTGTGATTGTTAGTGCCTCAAAAATTACAAAAGTTATATTTGCTTTGTAATGTTTTTTTTTAATCAATCAATTTTAAACGACTTCGAAAATATCGAGTCTGCTTTTGTGCTTTTATTTAAGGCAGGAAGACCATTTACAAATTTGAAAAAAAATCTATTTTTTTTCCATAAAATGATAGTTTAATTTCTTAAGAATATTGTGTCCAATTTTGGCAGCGAAATTTCAAGAATTGTTGGAGTTATGACAAAAGGAGTCCAAGAGCGTGAGTGAAGAGTTTACAGAGCTATGCTACTTTGGCAGCGTTTTTCTGAAAACTACGTTTTTCCCAACTGCTGGAGTGATTACGCCGAAACTGTTCTACCGATTTGGATGAAATTTGTCACACATCTTCGTTGCGTCAGCAGTTATTTGGTGAACTTCAATATTATTCCCAATTCAAAAAATAAAACCTACTTTTGCCTTTAAATATAACAAAAATTTCATGAAAAATCACAAAATTGACTTTATCAAGCTGCCATTTGCTGAATTTTGCACATATTTCAAAACTCCAGCAGTGCGGCAATTTTTTAGAATTCTTCTTTTAAGCCGTGATTGCGCCGAAACTGTTCCACTGATTTCGATGAAGTTTATCACACATCTTCGTTGCATCAGCAGTTTGTTGGTAAACTTCAATATTATTACGAATTCCAAAAATTTAACCTACTTTTGCCTTTAAATATAACAAAAATTTCATGAAAAATCACAAAATTGACTTTATCAAGCTGCCATTTGCTGAATTTTGCACATATTTCAAAATCGTTTTCCGATAATTACAGCGTGAGGGAGGACTCCAGCAGTGCGGCAATTTTTTTTGAAATCTTCTTTTAAACATTAATGTAAACGATGAGCAATTTGCATGAAAAAAAAGTGTATAAATTTTTCTCAAACAATTAAAATACGAAACAAAACATATTTAAAAATCCAAATTTCTATATGTATTCCTTCTATGAAAAAAAAATTATACGAAACCCATCATTTCGAAACTCAGGAAACAAACCCAAACAGTGATGTTTTATCGTGTGATATTGTGTAATACTACTATATAGCATCTCCAAGAAAGCACAGTCTAGAGTGCCAGAAAGCTGACAAAGTTTGGCCAACATTTGCGTCAACAGGTCTTCGAAACTGTTCACCTATATATATATATATTCATGTTCACATATACAACATTTCATTACAGCCCTCCACCAGTCCCAGCTCTTAATCTCAAATCGATTTTGTCTCCCTTGCGTCGAACGAAGCAACCGACATCTTTGCCGGATTCACGCTACTCCTTCCTTCGACTGCGAAGTTATTTGAGGTTCGGTGTGTGTCGATATATGTGCGAACCAGCACCCCTTTGAATCAAGTGGTCTTCGCTATACGTATTATATTTATACGTACCGATCGAGAAGTCAATGGACTCTGGCTTCCCTTGCCTCCACTATCACTCGGCCACCCATCCCTATGTGCAAACCCGAGAGGCTCTTTACGTGCCAACTCCGCCATATTTCGACCCTTAGCAACCCTTTACCCTTAAGTAAAACAAAAAATCACACTTCTTCGGTAACAGGCCGTTCAACACGCCTTCTCAACACTACAGCGATAAATCTTCGGTACGATAAATTCGTATATGCAATAAAAATAACTTGAGTTATTTTTATTGCATATATAAATAATTATATTGATAATTAATATATTCATATATAAATAATTATAACTTTCGAAAACTGAATTTTGGGAAAAACTCGGAAAAAAATTGTTTTCATTAACAATTTATTCCGAAAATTTCAATGATTTAAATAAAAGAATTTTTTGTTATTTATTATATCAGGAAATTTCCTGATATAATAAACAACAAAAAATTCTTTGATTTAAATAATTGAAATTTTCGGAATAAATTGTTAATGAAAAAAAATTTTTTTCCAAGTTTTTCCCAAAATTCAGTTTTCGAAAGTTATAATTATTTACAAGAAATTGTGGTTTCACTAACAGTTCATACCTAAATAAGTTTTTTTTAATTTACGAAAAGATTTGTCGATTGATTACGTACTTTGAACAAAGACTATATATTTTTTAAGATTTAAAGTTTAATTAGTTAAGTTAATTGAGTTAAGTTAAATAAGTCAATTGAGTTGAGTTAATTAAGTTCATTAAGTTAATTTTAAAGATTGTAAAGTTTTTTCCAATTTTTTGAAAGATTTAATTACAAATGTATAGTTTTCAAATTTTTCTCTATACTTGTAATATAAGAGGTAATTACTTGCCAAATTCCATAGTTCTAGGTCAACGGAAAATACCCTATAAAATTTGATTCCCTTGAGAATTGAAATCCACGTTTTTTTGGGCATTTTTTTTAAACGGCCATATCTTCTTTTTACATTAACTTAGAAGTTTGATTTTTTCAGAGCTTTAAGGGACTTTAGTCCAGAGTATATGGTTTTAATTTCAACTCGATATCTCCATGTGTTTCCGAAATAAAGGGTCTTGACAGACGGACAACAAAGTGATCCTATAAGTGTTCCATTTTTTTTCTTTTGGGGTACGAAGTCCTAAAAATAACGTAGAGCATGGTTAATGTTTGTGTAAAATGAGATAAATTCAACCTATCCGATGAACCTGATGTTTCTCTCTCCATTTCTCTGTCTTTGAGAATAGTTTTTCTCTCGAAGGGAAGAAAAGAGTGATGTTGATTGGCACTGTATATATAGCAACTTCGTAACTCGAAGAAACGCTTTCAAACGCTTGCTCCAGGCTTAAAGAAGACGGATCACACAGGTTTCCATCTCAATTTATATTTATACGCCCCGCGTTCTTCTTACGGATATATAAATAACGTAATAAGTTTCGTGGGATCTTGCGGCTATGCATTATTTAGAAATCTTTGTCTTGAGAGTTTCCACTGAAGCAGGTTTCGTTTTTGTAATTTGTATCGTTACTGCGTTCTCGAATTATCGATTTTTTTTTAATGCTCAGTACTTACTGTTTTTTAAATTTTCTTCAGTTGAAGATAGGATTTGTATCGACCAACTTGAAGGTATAAATATTCCCGATTTTTTCTTTTCTTGATAAATCCATGAAATAATTTAAGGCAGGAAGACCATTTACAAATTTGAAAAAAATCGATTTTTTCCCCATAAATTGATAGTTTAATTTATTAAGAATATTGTGTCCAATTTTGACAGAGAAATTTCAAGAATTGTTGGAGTTATGGCAAAAGGAGTCCAAGAGCGTGAGTGAAGAGTTTACAGAGCTATGCTACTTTGGGAGTGTTTTTCTTAAAACTATGTTTTTCCCAACTGCTGGAGTGATTACGCCGAAACCGTCCCACCGATTTCGGTAAAATTTGTCACACATCTTCGTTGAATCAGCAGTTTGTTGGTGAACCTCAATATTATTTTAAATTCCAAAAATAGAACTCACTTTTGCCTTCAAATATATCAAAAATTTCATGAAAAATCAGAAAATTGACTTTACCAAGCTGCCATTTACTGAATTTTGCCCGTATTTCGAAAATTCTAGTTTACCAACAGCGTATGGGTCTTGCCTTTAAGGATCATTTTGATTTTTTGTTTTCCCATAATTACAGCGTGAGGTAGGACTCCAGCAGTGCGACAATTTTTTTCGAAATCTTTTTTTAAACATTAATGTAGACGATGGGCAATTTGCATGAAAAAAAAGTGTATATATTTTTTTCAAACAATTAAAATATGAAACAATACATATTCAAAGATCCAAATTTCTATGTGTACCTATTCCATGAAAAAAAAAAATTATGAGAAACCCATCATTTTCGTGGTTGTAAATAGTCTTCCTGCTTTAATCATTGAACGATGTCGTATAGTTGGCCCAGTCCCTCGCTGAATAATAACACAAAACCCGAGGCACTCTCGTGGCACACCAAGCCCTGGACGCTTCATGGCATATGCAAACAGTCTTTGGAAAAGGGCTCTGTTCTATCTGACCCTGCTCATGAGCTCCTCACCTACCGTCACATCATTGCTTAGTTAGCAAAGTGCGCTTCGACCCTTATTCGTCGGATGAACCATCAGAAAAGCTTTGCTCGCTTACTCCCGCGTCTATATGCTCTGCCACGATGGCGAAGCTTTTCTAATGACATTAGGCACCACTCTCCACGAGAAGCCCCTGGAAAAGGCTCGTTCGAAAAAGATTTTTGGATCGCGTGGAAATTCCTACAGGCGACGAAATTTTCATTCAAAATCCACCCCTATCTCGACTGTTAATCGTTGAAATGATTATAGTATAAAATTTGAAAAACCGAAGATTGATGAAAAAAGCAAAAGAAAACCGAAAGAAAGAAACCGTATTTTTATCACTCTGACATTAGAAAGGCGAAAGTGTACTTTAAAAAAATACATATTTAAAAACTGACAAATATATATGATATTTAAATATTATATATTATTACTTATTTTAAAAAACTAATAACCTAAAAAAAACTATAAATCTAAAAGTCTATATAAATCTATATATAGATTTTTTTAGGTTTATAGTTTTTTTTTTATATATAAGTAATATATAATAATATATTACTTATATATAAAAAAAAACTATAAACCAAAAAAATCTCTATTTTTTAAATATACATTTAAATATATATATATTACATTTTAAACAAAAGGGTACAAAGAAGATATGCAAATTTCGTATGCAATATAAAATGTCGTCACATTTACTGATGACATTTTTTCATACTACATTTTCTTGTTTATATGCAAATTATAACGTGAGAGTGGACGAGCCAAAAATGAATTATTATTATTCGACGATCCTAGCAACGATGAATAAAAAAAAAAAGTATATTCGTTTCATCTCGTATTCCAATTAAATATAAATGTTTCCCCCGGATGACGCTCGTCAGTTGTGTTTCGACAGAATTCCCATTGTGGTATTATTCCAAAGGTAAATAACACGAAAATTCTGGATTTCTCGTTACAGAAGTGACAACCGTGTGCACACGAATTGATCCGATTCGCATGGTTTACTATTGTATACGTACATACGTGATAACCGCGAGCGATCTCGCACGCTCTTAGTCTCTTCTCGTTGCTCACCGCAATATCCAGTGTATTTCACGAAAACCGCCAATATTAGCCGAATCCGTATTAACACACGAGTTTAATCAAATTCGCAAACGCGAAGAAAAATTCTTTCCCAATAGCAAATCTCATTTAATCATCAAGTGTGGGACGTTTCGAAAAATTGTTCGAAAATAATGAATATCTACAGCCTTGGCCAAAAGTATTAGGCATCCAATAATTTTTCTATCCGAACGAAAAATCGAATTTCTCGGCGAAAAAAAATCGTAAAAATTTGTTCGACAAACGAAATTGAAGCTAATAGTAACCTCTACGAACATCTAATCTCTAAATTTCGGGATCGCCATTTTTCAAAGTCAAGCAAGCGATTATGCAAAGTACGAAAACAGTGGAATATTCCGTAATTTTCGAAGTGACGTACCGGCTACAAAAAAAATCGCAAAAATAAGAATGATAAAGCAAAAGGAAGCGATTTTTGTCCTCTTTGAAACGCCGTTTGGTAAATTGAGTTACGATCATTTTTCGCCGAGATATCGAATTTAATGCCAGAACAAAAAACTTCGAAAAAGCCTGAACTTAGAAAAATGGTGATACCGGAATTTAGAAGTTAGATGTTTGAAGAGGTAACTGTTAGCTTTAGTTTCGTTTTTTGAACAAATTTTTACGATTTTTTTTCGCCGAGAAATCCGATTTTTCGTCCGGATAGAAAAATTATTGGATGCCTAATACTTTTGGCCAAGGCTGTATATCTATACAAATACTAAAATCGTAACAAAATGGTCTGTACATTAAAGACATTGAAAAAAAAAATGGGGGGTCTTTATTAGAGCAAACCTAAACGAACGTTTTTTTTAATTTTCTGTGTTCTCGGTTTCTCGTCGCGATTTCTCAAGGACGAAACATTTTTATCGAAAATGGCGAGTAGGAGGCCCTCGGTGCCATCGTCTTGAATGTACACAACAAATTTTAGATCGATTGGTTCAGCCGGTTAAGAGAATAGTGGTTTCAAAATTTCGAAGTGGACGGATTTCTGTTCGTTATGCCCTTAAAGGAAATTTCACCACCGCATGATGAACGCATTATTAATATTCGTGTAAGCTAGATATAGGAATGGGAGAGGACTATCGATCCAGATAGTGCAAGGAATTCTCGAGCGCGATGAACAAAGACGACGAAGCGAAGGAAGATGCGAAGCTTTGTTCATCGTCGTCGCGGATCGTTTAACGCTTGACGGCGGTAGTGACACGGTTTTCCTTCCGCATTAACAATGACATGGGTTGTAACCGGGTATGAATGCACGAGGCAAGATTTTGAGCCTTTTGTAACCATCTGATGGTTCGCTATCAAATAACCTCTTAATTGAAAGACAATCTTTATTTATTTAAGCAGATCGATGTGCGAAAACATTTTTTAAAAAACCACCTTTTTTCATATATGGGTAACGATGTATTCAAATGTAATACAATATCGATTAAATAAATATTCATAACAAGATTAGTCACTAGAATTAGAAAACTTGAAAATCGATTCGATTGTAGTTCGATTTGTACAAATTACGAAATATTTATAAATTGTAATTTGAATACTTTGGAAAAACGAAAACTTTTGGAAAAATGAAAAACTTTTCCAAGGTCATTCAAGTTTTTTCAAAAAAACAATAATTCAAGATGCAAGTATTCTTGCTTCATTTGTATTACCGAGAAGAAAATGAATTTTCGCATTTTCTCTATTTTTCCTCCTTAAAAGAAAAAATTTTGAAAATCCCTTTTTAAATGGTGCCTATAATGATATCAACGTGAATTCCAAATGACACGATTTTACCTTTACGTTAGAGATTTAGGTTGGGGCTTGATAAGTCAGTCGTGACTTTGGCTTTTATATATGGAGCAATATATGTGTATACTGATACATTGTTGGGGTATGTAGATAGTGAACAGAGGTATCATATTGCTCTCGTAGAAAATCCGTACCTCCCTCCCCATTGCTTTTAGAGGATACGGTTACAACCTTCGAAAGTTACCGGAAAAAAGAGAAAAGATGATGTCCCAACAGGGGAGAGGTCACCACCTTGGTCTTCATATAAAAACCGTCTTCGACTATAGTCTGCTTCAAAAAGAATTCTTTGTCATTAATGTCTAATTCTTTAATGATTTTGAATATAGCTTCTCCTCTCCGCCCTCTGACACTACTAAAACTTTGTGTTTTACGTTATTTCCATCAGGGTTCTCGCATGGTAATACAATATACTTTTTTTTTTCGATTCGAAACATTTTACGAGACTAGAGCGATTCGTCCATAGATTTGACATTATCACGTTAAATTTTATTCGATTCTGAAGAGCCGTTTAGGAAATACGTGCGAATGAAAAATCGCGGTCGGTATTACCGACCGAGTCCTACTGAGACTGCGTCTTAATGCAGGAAGACCATTTACAAGCTCGAAAATGATGGGTTTCTTATGATTTTTTTTATCTATGGAAGGAATACACATAGAAATTTGGATCTTTGAATATGTTTTGTTGCATATTTTAATTGTTTGAAAAAAATATATACACTTTTTTTTATTGCAAATTGCTCATCGTCTACATTAATGTTTAAAAAAAGTTAAAAAAAAAAATTGCCGCACTGCTGGAGTCCTCCCTCACGCTGTAATTATCGGAAAACAAAAAATCAAAATGATTCTTAAAGGTAATACCCATACTCTGTTGATGAACTAGGATTTTTGAAATATGTGCAAAATTCAGCCAATGGCAGCTTGATAAAGTCAATTTTCTGATTTTTCATGAAACTTTGCTACATTTGAAGGCAAAAGTAGGTTTTATTTCTAGAATTCAAAATAATATTGAAGTTTACCAACAAACAGCTGATCTAACTAAGATATGTGATAAACTTCATCGAAATCGTTGGAATAGTTTCGGCGTAATCACGGCTTAGAAGAAGAATTCAAAAAAATTGCCGCACTGCTGGAGTCCTCCCTCACGCTGTAATTATCGGAAATCAAAAAATCAAAATGATTCTTAAAGGCAATACCCATACACTGTTAATGAACTAGGATTTTTGAAATATGTGCAAAATTCAGCAAATGGCAGCTTGATAAAGTCAATTTTGTGATTTTTCATGAAATTTTTGCTACATTTGAAGGCAAAAGTAGGTTTTATTTTTGGAATTCAAAATAATATTGAAGTTCACCAACAAACTGCTGATCTAACGAAGACGTGTGATAAACTTGATCGAAATCGTTGCAATAGTTTCGGGGTAAATCCTCAACGTAACTCATCGTGAAAATCCCTTTTCATCCCGTTACCCCGTATTATCGCGTCAGACATAGCCAAGAACGAGGGGAAATGAAAATTTTATGCTTTCATCTCTCCCGGATGTGACACTCGATATCCCTCTTCCGTTTTTCGTAAGCCACTCCGTCACATGGAGTCTCGTTTTTCTCTCCAGGAGTCACATAAAAGGGCCGGCGTGATCAGTCAGTACGTAAATCTATTCCACGTGGCGATCCTACCGGGTTAGCGGGAAAAGTACCGGCGCAGTGGTGAGACTGTGAAAAAGATAGGGCACAAGTGACAGACCGACGAATCGAGACCGATAAGCCACACGGGAATACACTGAACGTACGAGAAAGAAGAAAAATGCGTTTGCTGATACGTACCCAAGGTTTAGGGATTTATACACAAATCCAGATTTACGTACTTACGCCCTTCTTTCCCCGCAAATATTGATGCGTCCAACCATATATGACGGACGGTATTGCATACGGTCACCCACAATGCGTTTGTACTATTGAAATATTCAATCTCCACGGTTGTGGTAAATTGCAATTACCACATTGCATTACCGCGATAGGAAAAATATTTTTTTAACATAATATTTGGAAAATTAATTTTTTGGTATTTATGATTATTATTATTTTTATTGTTATATATTAATCAATAATATAATAATTATATTAATAATTGAAATTAGTTATTAATATTATGATATTGGTAATTAACAATTATTCATTAATAAATGGTAAATGGCAATTACCACATTGCATTACCGTGATAAGAAAAATATTTATTTTTTATGATACTTGGAAAATTATTTTTTCGGTATTTATTATTATTATTATTATTATTAGTATATTATATATTAATTAATACTATAATAATTATATAAATAATTGAAATTAATTATTAATATTATTAAATTGATAATTAACAATTATTTATCAATTAATATAATGATTACTTATATTAATTATTATATTATCTTGATGTCCCCGCATGTTTCGAAGACTGGTTTTAGGAATCGAGTCTCGCAGTTTTTTCCGAGTTTGTTTGGGTTTGTTGCATATTGTCAATTCACCATTGACAACCCAAACAAACCCAAACAAACTCAAAGAAAAAAACGGAACCGCTTCCGTTTTTTCCCTTTGAGTTGAACCCTAAAAATATCTCCATTTGCATCAAGTTTTCATTCAATTCCAATTTCCCAATTTTAATGTCCATTTTGCGCAAATAAATATTATTAATGTTCCGATTGGAGAATAGGCGTGTTGAAAATTGAAAATAGCGAAAAGATGAGTGCGAGGTAGAAGATAACAGGGATGAGTCGGTTGAGCTAGGTAAAGAATATACGGAGGAACTTTCGGGAGCAAAAATGGAACAAAGACTTTTCGCAACTTTGATGCAAAGTTTGATGACGTGATAAAAAGCCAAGAGGATAGAGGGTTTCGGGGAGGAATTGAGGATTTGAGGGGTTGGGGGAGGGGGCTTTAGAATTCTGGTCCATGAAGGAACATCTCACCTAACGGCACATACTACCCCCCAGGAGAGCTTGCAGGCCAATAACATTCATAGCGGTTCTTTCTCGTGACGAGAATCCCATCCAGCTCTGGATCGGCAATATATTCAGCTGGTACATCAAGCCGTCGAGCTGTGCTCGCTATAGAACCTCTACGGCTTATCTCTACAGCCTTGGCCAAAAGTATTAGGCATCCAATAATTTTTCTATCCGAACGAAAAATCAAATTTCTCGGCGAAAAAAAAAATCGTAAAAATTTGTTCAAAAAACGAAACTAAAGCTAACAGTTACCTCTTCAAACATCTAATTTCTAAATTCTGGGATCACCGTTTTTCTAAGTTCAGGCTCTTTCGAAGTTTTTTGTTCTGACATTAAATTCGATATCTCGGCGAAAAATGATCGTAACTCAATTTACCAAACGGCGTTTCAAAGAGGACAAAAATAGCTTCCTTTTGCTTTTTCATTTTTATTTTTGCGATTTTTTTTTTAGCCGGTACGTCACTTCGAAAATTACGGAATTTTCCACTGTTTTCGTACTTTGCATAATCGCTTGCTAGCCTTTGAAAAATGGTGATCCCGAAATTTAGAGACTAGATGTTCGTAGAGGTCACTGTTAGCTTCAATTTCGTTTGTTGAACAAATTTTTACGATTTTTTTTTCGCCGAGAAATTTGATTTTTCGTCTGGATAGAAAAATTATTGGATGCCTAATACTTTTGGCCAACGCTGTATATACCATAAAATCTCCCTAGACTACCGTTCAGTGTCAAAGAACGTCCGCGGCTACTTACTTTTAGCTCACGTGGGCACATACTCTACGAACCTTATGGATATGCATAAAGAACTTTCAGTACCGAAAAAGATTAAAAAATTAAAATTCGATCCTCGTTTGTACGGCAGTTCGATCTTCCACTTGCTTTTTTTCTGACCAATAGCGAATATTAGTGTGACCGAAATGTCATCATCTTTTTGCCCTGATATTAGGAATTCTCAGGATTTTCTAGTTTTATACGAAATTAAAGATTAATAGTTCAAAATTTGTATAAACATTCTTAATAATCGTACTCAACTGTGGGTAAAATTAAAAAAAGTTTTACCGTCTAGAAATCTTGATATATTTTTTATAAAAATATTTCAAAAATCCTGGTTCACCAATAGCGTATGGGTCTTGCCTTTGAGAATCATTTTGATTTTTTGTTTTCCGATAATTACAGCATAAGGGAGAAATCCAGCAGTGAGACAATTTTTTTCGAAATCTTTTTTTAAACACTAGCAATTCTTTTCGAAATTTTTTTTTAAACATTAATGTAGACGATGGGCAATTTGCATGAAAAAAAAGTGTATATATTTTTTCCAAAAAATAAAAATATGAAACAAAACATATTTACAGATTCAAATTTCTATGTGTATTCCTTCCAGTCCAAAGATCCATAAAAAAAAAATTCAACCTGCTCAATTGGAAGACAAAAATGACAGGACAGAAAAAAAATCGTATTTTTTCCATTCGACTCGACACGGTAGGATAATCAGTAGATTAGGCTTTGAAAACCAAGTTCAATATTGATTTATTTTTGACATCGGGTTTTATTAATTTCCATTCGTCAGAGCTTCAACGAAGAAAGTCTCTAAGCGAAGCGTTGAAAGTTTCATTAAAGCTGCGCTACCTCGAATGGCTCCGTAACTCATCCTTTCATCGAAACGTCGTCTCCAGAGTGGAAAAACGGTTCTGTCGTTTTCTGTGGCACACCTTAACGCTGGCTTCGTATAATAGTCTCTACATACATGTAAACGCACTGGTATAGTTGTGAAATGAAATCTTACGGTTAAGAAGTTGTTCCCGAACGAAAAATTTTCAGTCTATTTCGACGCTGCAGCGCTTCGCAATGCCAAACTATAAAAGCCATAAATAATTTCATAGACCTGCTTTTCCCGAGTTATGGAAAATCTTCCAGGCGGTCTACGATTTTCAACTAAACATTTTCAAAGTTCACTCGTATAATGATGGAAACTTCGAAACTTCCGCTGAAAGACATCAAACTTTTTGCCAATGTGCATTCAAGCTAATATTAGGTCAAACTCGGTAAAACTGAACTTACGGAATTATTAATTTTTTTTCGAAGCTAAGCCACCATGTATTTCTCGATTGGATGAATTTTTGTGAAAAGAACTCAAAAGACGTTCTGCAAAATTTTACTTTTGGAAATCCTGATGGGGTAGTCACAATAAGGGTTTTTTTTAGGGTTTATATGAGACTGCTTTAAGACGAAATCACCTAAAAAAGCCCTTACTGGTTTTTGATTGTTTGAAGGATGACTCGTCAATTTCCTTACGTGTAATTAATATTTTCCTATTTGATTTTCAAAATCAGCGGACATCATTAATTTCAATCCTTCGGGAAGAAAGCACAAGATTATTTTGGTCTTGAGTCGTTAGCTCGTTGAAAGGAATCTGATCGGTGAACCTTATAAGTATTAATTAGAAGGTTTCGTTAATTTACTGATTTACCGATTAGGAGGTTTGGTTAATTGATCGATTTACCGATTAGGTTTGATTCATTTATCGATTTACCGATTCGGTTTGATTCATTTACTGATTTACCGATTCGGTTTGATTCATTTACTGATTTACCGATTCGGTTTGATTCATTTACTGATTTACCG
>JAPYZJ010000496.1:0-65154 GCA_030522765.1 Ophioninae sp. B BG-2022a
GATAATCTCCGAAACTGCTCGATCGATTTTGATAAAACTTTGAACGATCCTTTATTAAGATGTTTTGTGTGGTAATTCACCACATTAACGAAAAAATTCTCATTATATACACTTACAGAACATAAACGGTGCAAAAATAGGTCAAGGTTTTCGAACAATATTTTTCCGAAGTTGCCATTTATTTAAACGGTGGTGAATTACCACGTGGCAAACCTTCCTCTTCAAAATGACGTTTTTTGTTGTTGTTTAAGACTTGCAGATCCGGAGATTATCTGTCCGCCATGTGAACATTTTTTTTGCAGCCTCAACTTTGGCGCCCTCTACGAATTTTTTAGAAAATGCTGGACAAAATAAAAAACAATTCTCCTACTCTATACGGTTTACACGTTTTTCGCTTTCTAGACTAGACACCTACCTTAAGTAAGCTTGCGCTGCGTATACATGCGCGCGTGGGTTGGAAACAGATTAATTTTTTGTACTCACCAGTCTTACATCTGGTGCCATTAGAGAATTTGAGTTTTATCACGTTTTGATTATAATCGAATATCACAGTGGAAGAGGTTCCATAGCTTTCGCCATTCTTGCATACCGCCGAACCCTTACATGCGCTATCTTCGCTGCACAAGTTTATCTTATAATCGTCGCCGGATTGACTCTTCACCTGTAAGAAAAACGTCATTCCATGACATAGAACCACTGATAGTACGGTTTTTCCGAAATGTTCTGAAAGCACAGATGGCGATTTTTTTCCTATGGAATGTCCGAAAGAGACGGCAATCATGTGCATTGTAATAGCGTAACATTAAATGAAATTTCAAAAACAAAAATGACAACAACAATGAAACAAAAAGTTTTTCATGAAACAAAAATAAAATTTTCCTCCGTGAAAAAAATAGCATTAACGGTAATTGTCAACATTTCAGTGGTTTCAACGCTTGTATTGCCACCCGGGTACGTGGGTGGCAACACAAGGGTTAAAACCACCGAAATTTTGACAATTACCGTTAATGCTCTTTTTTTTTCATGGAGGTAGATTTTAATGGAATAAAGACATCCTACGGCAACGAATCATCTTCTTTCTCATTATTTCCGTTACTGCACTTTTCAAAGGTCTAGGCATTGAAGGCTATCTTATAAAAAAAGACCCGATACTCCCGTAAACACGAGTAAAAAAGATAATAATGCTCACAGCGTATGGGGTGGACTTTCTCAACGAGGCGAGATTGATTTTGTGCGATAAGTGAGGATTCAAAATCGTGCAGTCTCCCTCCCATCGTCCTTCCGACGTTGGGCAAACAATACTGGTAATCCACTCGAATCCATAAGTACAGTCCTGGTAATACTTATATGCAGGTGTGCCCTGATAAATAGAAAATTCCAAATAACAACGAGAATACAGAAAATATTCAAAGATATACTGTGTGTCACCACTGTACCTAAATATGTATCTAATCAACATCGTAAGCTTTTATTGACATGTATTAAAGGTTCCTGTCATTTATGCAACAAGAATATTCTATGAATGTTCTTTTTTAATACTTTATCGTGATCAGTTGAAATTGAACGCGGCAACTTATCTATCTTGACCATATATCGAACAATTGGCAAAGTCATTCACTTACTACAGCAACCGTGTAGTTGCAATGAAACGTTATATTGGAGGATATCTTCGTTTTGTTGTTCTCCGGACACGTTGATCCGCCGGTATATAGTAATATCACATTTTTGTTGTCGTCGAGAAATGGATTTTTGCGGGGATAACCGAGGCTCTGAAAATCCGTAATTCATGAGAGACGTAACGATGATACAGCAAAACTTCAATTATACGTTTTATAAATGAAAATACCGCAAGTGAAATACAGTGCGTATCTGAAACTCTTCAACATTTGAAAATAGCGATTGATGCATAATTCCCGACGTTTTTCAATAGCAGTACACCTGTATTGTGATAACGTTTGGTTTTCCAATTGAAAATTCGATTAGTAATAGGTGAGTAATGAGTCAATTCAGATTTTCGAATTTCCGTTTAGAACTTTTATTGAAGGGGTTGCCCTTTGCTTTAAACGGTCCGAAACGTTGTTTTTTTATTACTCAAATCGATAGGTAAACTATTTAAGCATATATTTACAAAGTCACAAAGGCGAATTCTGTGTTTTTGAATATATGTCACCGGCCAAACCCGATTTTAGGCCAAACTAGTTTGGCCTAGGCTAAACTAGTTTATCTTATATGCTATCGGATAAACCGGCACAAACAAAATACAAACAAACCCAAACAAACGCGCGGGGGGTGAGAAATACGGTTTATCCGATTTATCCGATAGCATATAGGATGAACTAGTTTAGCCTAGGCAAAACTAGTTTGGCCTAAAATCGGGTTTGGCCGGTAACATATACAAAGCCAAAATCTTATGCTATTGAAAAGTTCGAAGTGCGTTGTTAAGTTCCAATACTTACGGTCTCATTGGTAAACTGTCCGTTCACTTGCGGTACAACGCGACAGGACGAGCTACCGTGAAGACAAGTAAGGTAAGGTTTCGGAATAAGCGGACGACAAATGTTTATATGGAACTCCGTATCGTTTGCTTTGACGATGTAATTTCCAGACCACTGTATCAACGATGCGAGCCCAATCTCTCCGTTCTTCGTTTCACACTTTATCTGCAAAGAGAATTTATGGTAATCTTAGAAATTACAATAAAAAGTAGTCCTAAAAGAATTGTATGTATTTTGCTACGTTATCGCGAACACCAATCCGCAATTGTTGGTAACAATATTCTCATATAAATTAGACAAATGTGTTTGATTCTTGATAGATTCGCGGTTTGTAAATATATGGAGATTTAAGCCCGCGCAAAAGTAACCGAAATATGAGATTTCCAAATGTGCGCCCTAGATATGTGAAAACACTATGTAAACCAAGCGTCAAATTTTGTTCCACGTGTAGGTCAATATTACATTGAATTCTGATTATAATCAGACTATTACTACATATACGAAAATTGTAAAATTTTACGCAAAGTCTGTCTTACATGTAAGTGACAAAAATGAAAAAATGCAACGTTCCAACAATTATTCAATTCCCCACGGTTAAGGGATCGTCTAAGTGTGAAATTTTCAAAAAATCTTTTTTTTCACATTATTGTATAGTGTACACTGTTCTGAACATACTCTGAAATTATTAAATCGAAATTCAAATTATTACGATTGCTACAGCGTTTCTTATAGAAAGGAAACGGAGCGGGACATCTGCCCAGTCAATCTTTAACCGTCCGGTCAATGACCAGGTACCCGGGTATCCATTTCAACTTTGCAGATAGAATTTGTTAACTGTTTCTTTAAAAAAAACTGTAAAACCGTCGGGATCCCTGAAATTTCAGTAATTTAAAACCCAATTTTTGTCAAATTTTTTTATAATCAATTATTTAATAATAGTTATTAACTATCAAATTTGTTACCTCCGTATGCATGATAGTCGGGCTTATATTTGATACCTCCTTATCCTTATGCATGATAGTCAGGCTTATACACACTAAAGAGACTACCTATTAAAGTAGTGAGGTAATTTGACTTTTAAATAAATAATAAACAATATCGTTTATAATTTCGTTTTATCGTTTGATAGTTAATAACTATTATTAAATAATTGATTATAAAAAAAATTGACAAAAATTGGCTTTCAAACTACTTAAATTTCGGGGAACCAGATGGTTATACAGTTTTTTGAAGAAAAAAATAATAAATTCTATCTGCAAAGCTGAAATGGATACCCGGGTACCTGGTCATTGACCGGACAGTTAAACACTTTTTTCTCGGAATGGTGTTATTCAAAACGGTGTCCACTCTCAAAGGAAGAGTTTTGAAGATATCTTTTTCCAACTTTGAGAGAACATTTTCAACGTCATTCTCTATCGCGCTATGTAGGTTATTTTTGAAATTTGATAATATGGCGGCGGTTTGAACAAAATGTATCGAATTTGGCCCTTTTATTCGACAGTTTTTCGTAAAAATAAATAGGAAGGTTAAAAAAAAAACTTCCATAGCGCGATAGAGAATGATGTTAAAAATGTTCTCTCAAAATTGGAAATAGATATCTTCGAAACTCTTCCTTTGAGACTGGACACCGTTTTGAAAATCAGCATTCCGAGAAAAACGCGTTTAAAGTTGGACAGAAATTCAAATTAGTAGTAATTTGAATTTCGATTTAAAAATGTGAGAGAATGTGTATACATTCAGTGTATGTGTATACATTCAGTGTATGTGTATACATTCAGTGTATGTGTATATACGATAATGCAAGAAAAAAAGGATTTTTTGAAAACTTTACACTGACAAGATCCCTTAAAGTAAATGAAAAATAAAACAATATATTTATTGCTAAAATAACGTTTTAAAAAACACACATAAAATAATAGTAAATCATCTTTATCGGTTTAGAGGTATTACTGTAAACTCTGTAAATCCTTGCTCACCCTTAACGAAGTATCGAGATAAAATTAACAAGCATGAGATCCTTTCTAGATCAATCAGCTACGATAGAATCATTGCAGAAGAATTCGTCGCGTTCGCTCACCCGTTTTTCGCAGACCAAAGGTGTATTCCAATGAATTATCAAAGAACATCGGTCGCTCTCCATTATTATTGGCCCATTTGTCGATCCTTCGGCACCGCAGAAAAACGCGATCAAGGTAGAACGCCGTCGGCCATTCCCGCATTCAGCGCCGTCCGTGTAATTCAAATAAGGGCCGCCTTGACTCCAAGTTAAATTCGTGTTACTCGTTCCCGTGGATGTTTTATTTTTCGCAATGCATCCACCTGTTCGAATACAGGAAATCTCGACAATTACACCTCACAGCGGTGCGATCGCGCGTTAAACCGATAAAAATGAAAAATATGATCACTCGCCTGCATTATTCGGGCAGATAGCGCTGGACACCGAGCCACACACTTGGAAACTGTACTCCACGCCATCAGTTGTATTCCCCCGGAAATCCCGGTTCATCAATTCACGCAAATCGTATCTGCAATAAGTACAGGTGTTGGCAAGATTCTTGTGATAGCCAGATAAACCCCCTTCAGTCGATGAAAGAATATACGTAAACTGTTGGCACTTTGATATAACTTTTGACTATCCGGGAGCCAAAAGGAATAAAGTTGGAGTCCTGTGAAAAGGAAAATCAAACATGCCGGGAGGGCCTTACAAGTGATTTTCATGAATGAAACCGTATTCAGAGCTGATTAAAAAATAGTTCCGATGGAACTACTCCGAAATAAAAACTGGATCAGAGCTCGCCATGTTATTAGCACTCGAACCGTTGAGTATTTGTTAAAGCATAACTGAGAAACGTTCTGAATTATATTAGATGGATATTTGTTTAATAATTCATCTGATCTGAGCTCCATTGCCACTGACTCCATATGGGATCTGATCTTCCGCGTTTATCGACCTCTCCGATTCACTTTGAACCCCTATCATAACCTACGAATGCGTGATAATATTCGTTCATCGAAAGCTCGATATCCTAAAGTGAAAAGGATAAAAAGTTCCAAACTCGATATTGGTGAGAGGATTGGTGACTTTGCACATTCCAGCGGTCATGAGACTTTGATTCTTTAATGATTCGATGCTGCAAGCAGCGACCGTTTTCCAAGTGATTCTGTGGTGACACTCTTTGGCTCCTCCCATGTACACCGGCAATGTGTTCTGTTAGGAGTTCAAAGTGAACACAATTAAAATACAATTATAATGAACTCGATGAATTATTTATGGATATGCTAAGTGGACTCACGGTTGCGTGATAATCGCAGGAAAACGTTATCACGGTGTCCACGTGAGGCGTATTGGTATCCACGCTACATATTTCTCCCATGTTGTAAGTCAAGCTTAGTTCTTTGGTTTGTTCGTCGAATTTTGGTGGCTCCCTAACATCTCCCATATTTCTGTATCTGCGATCGGAGAAAGAGAAAAAGTGAAGTGCAATAAAACGAAATATTTTTATGACACAACACAGTTTTAGTGCAAACACCTTACACGGTGTGTTCATTATGAATCGACTGGCCGAGTGAAACCTTCGGGGAGGCTCCCCTAGCAACTGAGATAAACCGCTTGATCATTCGTTCCCAAAAAAAACGAGTAGTTCAATTCCTTACTTGTATTGCCGATCGTTACCGGCATCCCTCAAGCAGACTCCGGAAGATTGTTCACACTTGATGTCGTGGTCGTATACGATGGAATGACAGATATTTAATATGACGACGGATTGCGACGTGCCGTTTACTGGTATAACATAATTTTCTGATCGCAGCATCAGCGGACTGAGATCGTAGTGTTCACCGGTGTTCCCAACCGCTGTACAGTTTATCACATTTTCCGGCCCGCAAGCCACCTTCGTCTCCCAAACGATGTAATACGCACACCCATTCTGATCCTGCGAACAAAAAAGTTAGTTTATCAGAGGATCACTGATACTACACAATTTTGTATTTTTGTTCTTTTTTAAGCATTGCAAAGTACAAACTGTACGTTTGTACGGTGACAGTGAAACCTAAGTCGATGTTCTCTCTGAAACAACTCAATGACAGTTTTCTAGCAAATGCTCATCTAGAAATTTGGAAATATTGCAAACACGCACTGTTAGGCTTGAAAAGGTACTGGTTGAAAATGACCGAGGTTAAACCTACTATTCGATTCCACTCCGACCTAAAAATATCTGATATCCGAACCGGATATACGATGCGTTATATACAGATTAACAAAAGATTTTTAAGTTCTACAGGGAAATCAGAAATACTTAAAGGCATTGAACGAAAGTCTGGAGAATAATATTTGTTTCATGCTTTTAGTTGGTTGGCCAAGATCTCTCATGATCTCTCAAGTTAAAGAGAACTCTATCGCATAGAGCCAGGGCGATATAGTACTCAGAAACATCCAGGTATCATATTCCATCTGTACAGCAGTAGAGTACAGATAAGAACGATTTTGCTGATTCGGAAAGAGCTCAGCGCTCGTATACGCCATACTCTAAAGGCGTATACGTTTTATAACAGAAAAATCCGTACGTGACTGTTGTGTCAGGACTCGCTGTTAGCTGATTATGCTATCTGCTGCAATACCAAGAAAAGATATTTCTTATTTTTTGCTCCCAGCTTCTCGGACTAGAGCAGGTCTAATCTTTACTTCTTACATATGAAAACTATGATGCTAATGGCAAGCGAAGCCTAGCCCCGAGCAGGTTTCTATTATTTTAAACCCTCATTACCGTTATCACAATGGTTTCCTGTTTTGTAGAAAAGCGAAGTGTCACTTCCTCAGAAATTCATTAACGGGCAAAGACGAAGTGTTTGAATATATTGATACATCGAAAAGTAAAAATGCCTGGACTGCATTTTCGCAGAAAATTGTTGCGGAAAATGCAGAAAATTTAGCTTACTCTGGTATCTTTGGGACTAATTACAAAAATACAATTGGTAGAATATTGAAAAGTTCCAGCTTCAATTTGTACCTAGCTTTAATTTGTACCGGCTTTAATTTATACGTACAAATTTTTCATTTGTACCGATCCCAAAATAATCAGGTGTTGAACTCAAGAAGCATCCGTAAGCAATGTTATCCAAAACTGGCTTGAACCATGATTTGTACATGTTTTTTTGCAATTCGCTCCTGTATAGTTCAAATTGTTAAAAGACCTAGGGATCTTCTGATTTGTTATGAACTCTGTTTTCAGAAACAATGTTTCACTTGATGAATACATATTTACATAGCTATTAACATGCAGGGGTCCAAATTCGTTTTTTCTCCTGCATTAATGTTGAAGGTTAATGGGCGGCAAACTTGCGGGGACAAGCCTGATGTACTTCACACAAGGAATGCTGGTGCACGCTACACTCTGTTGCCTCTTTGTTTAAGTTCAAAAGGTAGAAGGATTGAACCATGTACAATCCTTTTTTCTCAATAGTGGAGCATAGACCATTGTTCAGTTTTTTTACCAACTTTTTCTTAGTCCAAGTATTTTCCCAAGAATATTCATTAGTCTATTATTGTATCAATTGTGTAATATCGTTCTGTGCAAATTCTCAAAAGCAGTTTCACTACTACCCTACCGAAAGATAAATGATACAAAAAGACTCATATGAAAGGATAAACAATCCTGACGATGCTACTAACATGCGGAATCATGGACAGCTCCGATTCATTGGTGTTTTCATTGTTGCACTTCATGATCACATGCACAGTATACTTTTCATCTTTGATGCAAGTAGGCCCAGTGAAAACAAAATCCAGTTTGCCATCGTTCGGAACGACCGGATCGACACCCTGCATACCTGCAATAGAGCAAAGGAATAAATGGTTGTATTTAAATGGCAATTGGCCAATTCTGAGCACCTGCCGCATTGTTAACATCCATTATCACCTATGCCAATTTCTTGATCGTTTTTCGTCAGACATACACGGTAGCCGGTAGCACCGTCGCATTCCTTCCGCAAAGGACCGCATAACTGTAACCTGATGCTATGACCGGATTTTTCATCCTTAATGACACGATCGTCACCTGACAGGCTGTTAAAGTTGAAGTGTATGCTAGAATCACCATCTCTCACGTCGCAGTAAGGTTGTGCGAGAGGACCACTCTATTAGTGAAACAAAATATAAGAAAATGTATTAGACGCTATACCTCGTATTTTTTCATCGGGAGAATCTAATGCTTGTTTCATAGAAGAAATAACAGAAGAAATTAAGAAATCTATGGTCAATCAAGACCATGCTCAAAGAATGCTTCGATCGTACAATTGTCGTCACTACGGTAATTTGTTCATTTTTCGAAATACAACACTATTTGTCGACAGTGTCAGACTAGTCACAAATCGTAAAAAATTGTTTTTTATAACGCGCCAACGAATGGAGAATCACACTATCTGCCGGAAAGCGTTAAACAAACAAGAGGTACGCATATATGCTGACATTCACAGACACATTGTCGTACCAGTGTTAGAGACGTATAACACGCTAATGTTACGAATAATGAAATTTTCACAGGTTGCCGCATTTTCACTTCTTTTTCTAGTTACGTCTTCCTTATTTCCTTAATCGTCGGTCTCACCGCGCAACACATAATATCGCAGTATTAATCGAATTTATTCGTGGGAGCCACCGGCTCAGACTGTCAACCTCCTAGTCCCCATACGTATCGGAAGGTGCAATGTGTGAGCGATACGGTTCAATACGCGCTTACGCGCATTCGTGCTTTATTTACGAAAGACGGTGGAAAAAAAGTATAGTTCGCACGGTTTTCGCGCCGATATTCTCAAGGGCAACGGTATAGTGTATGTACTACAAGCTGTAGAAGTACGCACTATATTTTTCAGAGTTTTATTTTTAGGCGTAAAAAATGAGTAATGACACCAGGAAAGTGACAGTGTACATTTTTTGCCGAACACATTGTTTCGGTCAACCTGTCGGAAATAAATTTTAAGTTGCAAATGGAAGATATCGTAACTGATGAAACTGAATGTTTATAAGAACAATAATTCGCGATCATTACACAATTAATTTTTTAGACCTTTGTCTAGCGTTTTTTGAATGTCGCATAATCGGAATATTATGTTTACGGAGAAGGACATGATTTATATAGAGGGATCATCCGAAAAATTTCTAAACTTTGCAAACTAAAAAGTGTTCGTTTCCGACGAGAGAAAATAATCTCGAAGTATGTGTGTAGAATGATACGGAATTGCGTGTTCATCGATTGGCTCGCAATGTTTGAAGCGCGGAACATATCGCATCGTCCAACACTATTCTCGCCCAATGAGGGGCACGCTTTTGGTGTTCTTCCGGTAAACAGTTTCAAGCTCTCGCCGTTCTGCGACGGGTGGCGCCGATGTCACTTCCGGCTCGGCCGCCATATTGTTTTATCAGTATTTTTTTTCAACGTCGAATTCTCGCAATCCTTCGTCGTTTCGTGTGCGCGTCGATCACGGATCGTATATTTTGCGTTGCATCGAAAAACCTCGCCGGTGCTCCAATATATACTTACACATTTTACGACGTTGCGTCAGGGCTCTCCCGATAAGAAATATCCGTAAGTAACGCTCTTAAATTATCGCTCATGGCTCCATAGTCAGGAAAAATTGGGCTTCGGTAGCGTTAGGATGAAAGCGTCGCAAAAATGATACGAAATTATGCGATTTCTTGGCCTTGCGCGTATTCTAATATGAATTTCTCAATATATAAGTATATTTCTAGTCAATCTCTCAGATCTGAGTTATAAAAACGAGGCTTTAGGAATGCGCATTATATTACGTAGAATATTTTCACTGTCGATTCGTTGCTATTGAAGCATCGTTTCACATTATGGCGTTGCAGCTAACCTCTTAGCGTTAACGTGTCGACGCGGCAGGAATGCGACTTTGAAATACTTATTCTAATTTATAGGTCGTATCGCATACATGCATACAAGGCAACTATTATTATTGCAGTTATTATAATTATTATGACGATATTAATATCGAAATAAAAAAAGGAAAAAATGATTGTATGCATTGTTCCATCAAAGATAAAAATCATACGTAAAAAGTGTGGTAGCAAAATTATGATTTTCAATCTTGCATCAACTGTATTCTATTAGGTGGACTTATTCCAGAATATTCTTTCGTCTATTCCTAGGAAAAAGGATTCAGAGATTCATTGGTAATACTGACAAAACGCCTATTAGGGTCAATGTGAACAATGACTTTATATATATATATATATATATATATATATACACACACACACAGCATCATTATACCCTGTGACATCATGATTCTGTTGATTTTTGTATTTTTATCTTTCTCCAAAGCCTCTTTTCTGGGCTGGGTTTATCAATTTTCTATAAAAAAAACCCAATTTAATGATTTTCGTGGCACAAATCAGCATAAAAAGCCAAACATGTTATGTAAAAAAATAGATTCATGTTGCATTTTATCTTTAAAACTTCCTTCTCATCCAAAATATGTTATACATTCAATATTATGCAATATACAAGAATCATATTTCTTTCATTTCAAGCTTACATCAGCGTTGTGATTATAACTCTAAAATATTATGGTTTTTTTAGACTCTAAGGAAAAAACATGTCTAATAACGGCGGCGGTGATCACGAGGATGAGGGATTCGTCGTAAAAGTGAGAGGTCTACCATGGTCTACCACGGTGGATGAGATCCTCAAGTTCTTCAGTGACTGTAGCATTTGTCACGGCAAAGCTGGAATACATATGACCATGTCCCGAGAGGGTCGTCCCAGCGGTGAAGCCTATATTGAAATGGAGTCCGAAGCAGATATCGAAAAAGCTTGCAAGAAGGACCGAGATCACATGGGTCACAGATACATAGAAGGTGCCCGTTTGACTGTTCTTTTTACGCCATAATAATTAGCAGTTATGTTTAGTACCCTTCAATACGTGTATATTCAGATATATTTTTCATTCGCTAGACACGGTCTACTGGTGAGAAGCTTGGCCACACAATTTGCAAATTTTAAGAACAAACATTCTTATATATCAGAATTCTGATTGTTATGACATACGTTCGTAGTTTTTTCGAGCTTCATTTTTATTGCCATTGGAAACACAGTGAAGCTGTTCTCCAATTGGTAGTCGTTGCACATAACAGGCTGAGCAGAGTCACCAATCCAAGCCCAGTTCAATGCTGCTTGTCACGAAAGCTCATTGATGTCGCACTCAGAACGTGCGTTTACTCATTTCGTTGCTATCATTATTGTTACACGTGCTCATGATGATACTTTGTTCTTATTCCATGTTGTAACACGCTAAATATTTTCTAACAGTTTTCAAAGCCAAGAGGGGCGAGATGGAGTGGGTGGTGAAAAGAAGCGGTCTCAATCTCGAGAATGCCATGGACGACGGCTGTGTAAGATTGCGAGGTTTACCCTTTGGCTGTTCGAAAGAAGAAATAGCCCAATTCTTCTCAGGTACACATTCTTCAGAATAACTCGCACGACCCTCTGTCGTTAATTACGTCATGAAAAAAAAATCTTTTCGTCAACTGGACTCATGAGATTTTAAGTTTGTTTGGAAAAAGTAGACACGCGAAAATTTTGAATATGATATTTGACTCGATTAGTTATGTTGTACCAGTAAAATATTTGTTACGCAGAGACAAGCTGAGTGCATGAGTTTGACTCCGCTCGGTCTGTTCAAAGACTTGACGCTGCAATAAAAGTCGTTCGTAGGCATTCGAGACCTCACGGTCGTAATGCCAGAACACCGATTCGCGGAAAGATCTACCACGTATTCATGAAAATTCTTGTGACGCTCGATGGGTTCTTATGTTTCCTTCTTTTTTTTCATTAAGAAAATTATGCAAAAAAAAAAACAAACAGTTTACCGAAACATTATGATAATAATGATGGGTCATTACGCTACAATATCGTTGTTTGATTATGTGTGGGTCAGGGTTGGAGATATTGCCGAACGGGATTTCGCTACCAACAGACTACACGGGCCGCAGTACTGGGGAGGCTTACGTTCAATTTGTTAACAAAGATGTCGCGGAGCGTGCTCTGCAGAAACACAAGGAAAAGATAGGACACAGGTGGGGCACTGAACGATAGATGGGTTTGGGTATATTTATTATTTCCTTTTTTACGTTTTTTTTCTTCTTTTTTTTAAGATACCGTTTATCGATCGTAGTTTACGTAGGTTGTTACGGTTTTCTTTTTATGTTTGGTTTTTCGCCAAACGAACGTAGGATCGGTGAGTTTATCGATATACGACGGTTTCTCTCTTACGGTCTACCTTAAACAGGAAGTCCCACTTTTTCAACTATTCTGCGATTATTTATCTTTGATTTTTAAAATGCCACGGCGAAGTCTCGAAGCTGCGACGAGAAAAAAAAAGTGTCGCTGGAGAGAAATCGTCCAACGACTGAAAAGAAAAAACAAATTAAGATCGCCATCGATATCGAGCATATTAATAGTGATGCGTAAGCAAAAAGAAAGTACTGTTGGCCCGATGGAAACCTGTGGGTGGGTGCCGGGCGGGAGGTACCCCCTTTCATCGTCACCAAACTCCTGGGAGGTGGGTTGGGCTACCCCCGAGGCGTTTCTCGTCGTGGATGGGTGGGCACTCCGGAGGTAGTAAGAATATATACACATCAACTAATCTGGTACATCTCTCTTCGATCGAGAACACTTTTCCCTTTCAACAGAGGATGTCGGCAAGGTAAAAAACGATCGTGGCATTTCGAAGACTCTTACGAGGTGAAAATCGTTTGAGATTCCTACGTCGACGAGCCGAATGATCGACGTGATTTCCTATAGTTCATCATTATCCGGCGATACGCGCGCTGTCGGTAACGAACATTGTAATAAACTGTTTCTGTAGGTTTTTTTTTTCACTCTAGTGAAGTGGCTCCAAGTTTTCAGTTCTGCACCCGACCAATTCCACTTGTACACGAACTTGTCGATCTTTTTTTTTACCACCTCTCTGCGACGTAACGTAAATGTCCTGATAGCTAAAATTTTTTATAATTCATGACTTTTCAACTAGAAATTCCTTGAATTAGCCAACAGTATTATTAGCTACAGTGAGTAGCGTCAATAATTCAATGGACAATATTGCACAGAAATCCTCCGACGCTTATGCGGGTATCTTATCCTTTTTGTTTTAAAAATCTTGAAAATTTGTTGTTGCTGTATTGATTGAAATGTAATCTTCGTAATGGGCGGTAGCTGTTTCCACTCGAGAGAAATGCAGAGAATTACGTAACGATGTTCGATATAACAAAGTTCAATATACTTGTACGAATTTGATGCACATTGAATTTATATCAAATGAACGAATACTCGCAACTGTCGCCAGACACAGAATTCTAATGGTAAATATTTTCTTTCATTCTTTAATTATTCTACTATTCTGACGTTCTTAGTGGAAAGTTTCGCGCAAGGGATGAATAAAAAATTAAACGCGACCAGCACTGTATGTTCATGATACATTGTACACTTGGGCATTGTCAATTTTCTCTCAAAAAGTTTATTTCAATATTACCAATTGAGGAAGCGTCATAGCTACCGCCTTGTCTCAATCTTAGAATATGGCAATTCAAGAGCTCTGCAATTTTTTGAGTTTACGCAACGATTTTTCTCTTGTATCCGGCGCTGAATTTATACTTTTATAGATTGATCATTGCAGAAAAAAACAGCGGCAATCTTTTTCTTTCATATTTTAATGCATCGTTTTTTCGATTCATGGATGGAAGAATTTAACAATTTTCAGTCTATAACCGTTCGAATGAAAAAGTGGAAACTCTTGAATGAGTATGAAATGAAAAGAAGTAGCGAAACATCTTCTGTTGAAATTTAACGTGGGATTGGTGCGTTCGATCGACTGCCAAGTTTCGTACACTCATAGGGATGACGTAGGCAAACTGGTGATACGCCGAAAGCATTGTGGGAACTGGCCGATTTACGAACGACGTCGGCGGATGAATGGTGGATGAGTCATCGATTTAAAAACCGATAAACAAACGTCGTACGCTCGAGAAGACTATTGGTTTATGAATGAATTTCAACAGGTGTTTTTATCGGCGGCAAGAAGTTACCAACGACTGCGATACTTACGGGGTTAACGCTACTCCAGAGCCCCGAAAAAGAGCGGCAATTCCCGGAACTTTGCGAGCATTTGCATCGTTTTGTTAAAAAAATAAAACGTTAATCTTCGAAACACTCGTTTTTAACAGGAAGAACGACAATTTTCTCAAACTTTTTTATTCAGAAAAAAGTGACAAATTGTGTACGACAAAAGAAGATTCGAACAAATCGAGAAACGTCTATCTATCTCTACGGGCATTATATTTCAGCTGATCATACCACAGTAGCTTGTTTGACTTGATTTTAGTCGTGATTTAAACAAAGTGCGAACGAGTTATGCTGCTGTTCAATTTGAACAGAATTATTTGTAAGAAAGAATACGTCTCGACATTGGATTACACATGATGGTAAAAATTTAGGACTTATGATATGCTTTTCGGTATGCCTTCTATTTCCAGAATTTCCAATTGGGTTTTAAAATAAATTAGTCTCTTTTTGTATCTCTAAGATGAAAAAGTCTCTTTTTTCGGCAATCTGGATGGGCGTTGCCCATTATTCGATGAAACTGGCAGTCGCAAGTACACTAGGCAACTGATAATTCAAGATTAACGAAAATGTGTAGAGTACCATGATTGTCAGCTGCCGGTTTGGTCGGGCGAATAATTCGTGTTTCCAAAAATGGTGGAGACGCGAGTTTTTTTTAATTAATTATATTTACGACATTTTGACAGATATATCGAGATATTCCGAAGCAGTTTGTCCGAGGTACGAGCGAGTATCGGACCGAAAATGCGCACCGGGCCTATGGGCGGTGGTGGGTTCACTCAGAGACCGACGCCTTACGCTCGGGGCGACCGATTCGGCGGCATGAACCGATTCGCCAACAACGGCAGAGGTTCACGTAACAGAGGTTCGATAAAGTTCGAATGTTTTTGCTACGATGTGACATTCAACGATATGATAAATTGTAAAATTTCGCACACACACACACACAAATATTTTTCCAAAAGCGTGAAAATGTCCGTTACAAATCGTTTTATTATCCGTATGCATAAACAATAGAAGTAATGTGGATATGAATTAGAACGGATGAATAACTTCGAACATGACCGGACTTCAAAATTGTAATTGATACAATGAAAGTGCAAACTTGCGTTCGGCTTTGGATCGGCTTCGGCTACCAGCTTTGAATACGTTTGGTCGGTTTGGTCCTTCAATGACGAGTCGTTTCTTTTCAGACTTCGACAGTGGCCCTTGGGTTGGCTCAAACAATTTTCCTGCACGCGGTGGTAATATGCCAATGCGAGGAAACATGGACATGAAGAACGTTAATTTCCGCGGAAGCGGTGACAACTGGAGCGGAAATTCGGGTGGTATGCATTGCATACACATGAGAGGTCTACCGTTCAGAGCAACGGAACAGGACATTGCTGACGTAAGATGTAGCTCTATGAAGGATATACAAAGTTTAAACTCGTACATAATTTATATTTCCAAGCCGTCAACTTTTGTTTGCTTCCTACAGTTCTTTAGACCCGTCGTACCTATAAACATTCGAATAATAATGGAAAACAGCGGTCGCGCGTCCGGTGAAGCCGACGTCGAATTTGGAAGCCACGAAGAAGCTGTCAAAGCCATGACTAAGGTTCGTAGTTTTTTTTCTCCAACAGCTTTTCATTATTGGATAGAGAGATCATTAAGGATTTATAGCGAATACGGGTCTTGGTTTAATATTACGTGCGGAATACTTATCCGAATTTATAATAAAATAGATTCCTCCAAACTTCTCACGTAGGTTTCAACTATTTCTTCGAAATTATATAATTATGTAATTCCGAACAATTATTCTAGTATACGAGTTAATACTAGGTGATATTGCAACATTGTTAAGTTTTTATTAGAATGTGACCTGAATATCATCAACATGGGATGCTATTATATAACCCGAATATTGCCATTTTCATATGATAGTGCTGAACATCAAATTCGTTAACAATTTTTCTGCATTTTTTATAATTTACTTTTAAATTTAATTTGATTTGAATTTTTAATAAATTTTGAAACAAATGAGAAACTAATCGGGTCCATTCGTAGAATTTGATTTGTTCAGAACAACAAAAAAAGTGCATCGGGAAAAAACGTAGAATTATTGAAATGGTTTGCATACAAATACCAACTGAGTTATTCGATTAAAAAAAAATTCCTAGGCGCGTATTTAAGATCACATCCATAAATTCACATACTTTAGATAATATTCTCTTTGATAAATACGTGATCTCCTTGATACATACCCGACTACAACGTGTAATGTGTTCTCAGGACAAGAGTCACATGTCGCACAGGTACATTGAGCTGTTCCTTAACTCGTCGAGTGGATCTAGTGGCGGTATGTCTCTTGGTGGAATCGGAAATTTTTGCGGAGGTAAGTTCTCTTGCTCATTCGTTTACGTTTTTGTATTCAAGCTTGTTCCAATTCATACCGATACAGTTAAAATGGTTAAAATTCATTTCCATTTCTTTAAAACCGTATCCATTTATTCCTTCTAATGTCATTGATCACTTGCGGTGCAAAGAAATTCACAGCTGCGCGCGTGCCAGAACGCCATTCTGTCTGCAACGATCGTCTGGCGACGTGTGTAATACGTCGCTGGCGTTCCGGTGACAGATGCATCTCGACGCGCCATGCACGTCCTTCCACCGCAAGTGGTTAAATTTAATTACGCAATACTAAAAATGTTGACGATATGTTATTTGTGGACACATCAGCAGCATTTGTGGGTTCAGAAGCAAGCGAGACGTTTTTGCAAGGTCTCATAAATCCAATGAAAGTTCCAACTATGAATCTAAATTTGCTTCTGAAAGTGCATAAAAGGAAACCGCGATGTAAGCGACGAATGTATATCTTATTGCAGGCTTGGGCAATAACTTCAGACCCGGATTCTCGCCGAATAATCGCGGTTACAACAGTCAACTCGGTGGAAACAATTACAACAGCTTTTGAAAAGTCAGTTTGCCGATACTTCGCTCGCGATAGTTGTGCGAGCTATTTCGCATAAAACACGAGGGAATCAATGTTTCTTCGTTCTTAACATCCGCCCGTGGGATCAAAAAATCACATCCTCTTATGGTGCAAAGATTCCACCATCTGGGCCATTCATTCTATCATTTCACCAATCACGATGAATTAACATTAGCGGTAAGATTGAAAAACAGAACCGAGCACACACACACACACTCGTAACCGTGACGAACATTTTTTAAAACCAGAGCCCCACTCAATTTCGGCTACGGTCTTTCGAGAGATGAGGGAGAGGGAAGTATGTCACGTCGACTAAATATTGAATAGTCCACTGCAATTACTGTGTTGATTGACCAATTGACCACTTGACATACGTCACTCGATCATTTTCGTTCGCGTCGGATGCGAAACCCGTCCGAATCATTAGACGCGATACGAGGGCAAAGCGAAAGGCCCGCGAACCGAGGATATACCCCGTTTAATTGAACACATTCGTGTCTCATGTCGCATATGTCATTGACCATGTCCAATTTTTGTTGTCTCCCTTCCCAAGAATTTGCGAAAACTCGCGAACCACTTGAGCTTTGTGTCTCTCAATATCTCACGAAAAAAGAACTAAACTGCTCGACGGGAACGAAACAATTGTCAATATTGTACGGAAGCGCGGTTCGAACTAAGAAACGTTATATTTTGTACGGAATTGATTTAAAAAAAATATTGGAAACGAACGAAACAAGATGAAAAACAAGGAAGAAACGCGATGAACTGATTCGACGATATGCGATCGACTTATCGTGCAATTTGACAGTCGGCTGAATTTACCATTATATCGAACCGAAACAACATATTGTTTGAGCGAGTTGTACTTTGAAAAAGTAAGATGATAATAATAAAAAAACGAATGACTTATTAAAGACACCGTCTAACAATATTTCTATTTTTTTTTTCATCAACGACACCCGCGTCTAGGAATAACCTTTTTTCGATCTGCAATTTCGCCACCACCAAACTCTGTTGACCATTCTATATTATTTTCGACCATGCATCGTGAGCAACAAATGGTGCGGAAAAATCCGTATATTTCTATGGTTACGAAAATCGGATTTGAATTAAATACAGTGCCAAGATAAGTGTACCTTCCAAAAGATAACGAGAAAAAGGAAGTAACATTACGTTATAGGACCCACAATGAGTCGACGATTTGGCGTATATTTGCTTACGTAATTTGAACAACCTATCGCGATAACGACTGATAGCCCGACTATCTACAACACCAATCTCCCGAGTCTCGTTGACATTCAGTATACTTATAGACTCCTTATTCTTAATTCATAGTGTGCACGTTACACTGCAAAATATCGTTTCCGCAGGAACAAAGTATATTTGTACTAAATATTATATATTTAGATAGTATTTGGTGGGTGTGTTGAATTGTCAAGAATTTTTTGGATAATGGAACGCACAAACACATTTTTAAAGAGTCCTTCGTATTTTGATTTTCATTACTTTCATACTTCGGTACTCACAATGGACTCTTAATCGCTTTTGGAACACTAAGTTTTCAGACAAATAGCAAATGGTTGCAAACTTTCCGTACCGTAAAAACGTCGGTTTTATTGCATTATTTATTTTTTAGGACTCTATTTTGGCGTTCATAACTCCTTTAATTCCAACTGGTGGCAGCCCAGCAATATGTATTGCTGAAAGGAAAGGAAAAATCCGTATATGATTTTTATTTTCGTTAGGCAAGAAATATTTGTCCGCAAATAGGATGCAAAACTTTTGAAAAGTCGAAAAATATATTTGCGTGATAAACTTGGCCTAAAGCACAACAGCAAATTGCTGGCTAAAGAAAAAAGAATTTTCGCTGCTACCGAGGGACGTAAATTTCAACTCCGAAACCATTAACACAATTTCTCGAATTAAGGAATTTTCTTAAGCTAAGAAGCGAATATTCAATGAGTAGACCCAATTTCCATGAATTGTCATGAATTCAAGTGAAATCTCATTGCCGATGAGCACAGCAAATGTCGACAAAAGATAAAAGTGTGCACTACAAAATGCCACACGGGATCACTTTGTAATGCTGTAGATTACACCATGCGAATTACTAATGCTGTAAATTACATCATCGGTTTCAATGTTTCTTTCCCGTTTGATTACACACATTTTCATATCATGAACTCACTATTTCCGTCGAATGTTTCGAAAAATTGTAATTATGGATGTGCAACCGAAATTCGCGGAACAAAACTACAAATGATAATAACAATCATTGTAAAAAATAAGTTTAACAATTTTTAGTAAATTCGACGTTAAATAAATTTCTGCCAAAAAGCGTCTAACTTTTCATAAGGAACAGAGATATTGGATTAGATTTTTTATGGCTTGGAAACGCAATGGAATTTTAAACTTCGGAGATCGACATTTATTGGACTCATCGTCGTTAAAAAAAATCACTATGCTTTTGGACTACAAAGCATCCGCAGCTATGCCTAAACAATTTCGATGTTCAGTATAGATACGATAGCGTGAACGGTGTTTGCGTTATCTCAGCGAAGCAGCACAACCACGAGAATTTCCTCGTCGCAACCGTACAACCGATAACAACGTCTATTTATTTGTAGTACAATTTGTCGCTCGACGCTTCGAGGACGTTCCATTAGATAAAGAAAAGCACTCACGCAATTATTCACGCGCTATTGTGTATCAGTTTGCATGTTTTTCAAGACTACCTGAAAGAGGACGTAAAACTTGTCGCTTAGCGTCTTGAACGTTTCATACCCGATGTACCGGTCAATCGCTCATTGGATTCACAGCGAATCGAAGCTATAAAGTTGTGTGTATGCCCCGCCCACTTGCATTTGTGTGTGAAAGCGTCCAGGGAATGTACCTCACAAAAGAAGTGTCACTTGGCTGCCAACTACGTAAACATAACCTCAAGTTCATTCGCGATTTTCTTCTATTGTCCGTTTTGTGTAACAGCCTTAATGATAGATATTGACGAAGGAAGAGTACCAAGAACTGTTCATAGAAGAAGAGTCTCGTATCTACGAATGTAGGTCGGTTCGTGAACACTGTGAGGACACAAGCAATTTTATACGGACTGCCGTAAACATTCTTCTTTTGACGTCATGTTTTTCAATTTAACATTCATAATTAAAAGCTTTTGGCCTACTGGACACCTTGCATTTGTTTTCTTGTCATTGAGCACAAGAATCAAATTTAATTGAAATGAAGAACCGCATCCCAATGGGTCGCATACAATAAGGATTAATAATTATTGAGGGTTTGGGTGATAGATATTTCAAACCCGACAGTAAAAAACAAATCAAGAGGATAAACTGCGTAGAGCGAGACAAAATGCATAGGACAAGTGGGGGTGAAAGAGACGGCTCGCTGTTGAACAATAGGTAAGTTTTCGTCAGGAGTTTTCTCGACTCACCTTCGCAAAAGCTTTTCCTGGACTGGTGCAACACGAGACTGATTTTATGTCGATAGACAACTGAAGAATGCGCCTCTCATAAATGGAGTGTCCATCAATGCAACAAAGCCGTATCGCAGGAACTCAAGCTGGATGCGATACGGCAATGCTCTCAAGAATCTTATACCGGTACGCCCCAATCGAAAGTAAGTTCTAGCGAAACGGTTACCATATATTTATCATTGATTAATTGAATGCTTCGATTCATTAATCAATTTAATGCTCTGTGGTACAATAAAACATGAATAACCGATATATTTGCGACGTTACCAATGTACTTTACAGGTTTACAGCTCAATAAAATACTCCTTGTTTATAGTACTATCAAAATTATGCAAGGTTTCATGAAATTCAATTTTGTTTCATTCACTTTATTCAATTTGTATACCATGAAAAATTGACAGAATTCAAAAGAGTAAGCTCCGTGATTATAAATAAACTACAATGTCGAAATATGTCAACATAACATGTCATCTACAATGTCAACTTCCCATTACGTTTGTCTATAAAATTACTGATTTCTTCAAAATCGACCTGTGGCATTAATTAAAATTCTAGGAATGTTCTTGGAAAACTTGAGCTTCCATACGCTGACATTGAATAATGCCATGTGATGTAGTCATACAGTCATTGGAACATTGAATGCAATGATGCAAAGAGTTATGTACGGCGCTCCCAAATTTAATATTAATTTTTTACATTTTTACATTCTGGACATGGTAACAAAAATAATAATTTTTCAAGGCTGTTGATTCGATAAACGTGCAAAACAGCCTCAAATGTAAAATAAATAACATGAAATCACCAGTCGTAACAATATCATGGAAACAATTACTTATTTGCTAAAAGGACCTATATCGCAGAGCTTGATTAGATGATGTTCAGCGAAGAAATATTGGATTTCTTTTCTCCAATGAAGAAAGCCAATATTACATTTATCTGAGTCTACACACATGCAGCGTGTTTTATCAAAACATTTCTATTATCATTACACGAAATACCGTTTTATCAGACCAACAGAAACAATGCCAATTGACGATGCAGGCCTCTATTCAACAATATTTGGATCTTGGCTAACAAAGTATTTGTGGAGGGCATATCGAGAGGGTGGCCTAAATTTTGCTGACTTGCCTACGATATCGCCTTACGATACGTGCGAGTACAATTCTCAAAGGTAAATTATAGCGCTTACTATCTTTGAAGGACATCTCAACACACCCTTCAAAATGATATCAGTAATTACTCGAATGATCTCTTCATCATTTGCGATCACGTTCACGATATCCCTGCGATAAAGGAGTTATAATTATTGATCGTTATAATACTGCTGTGATTATAATATATAGAGGAAACAGAAAATAAAAAAAGAAAAAAAATTGTAAGTATCCCAATAATTTCAGTTCATACGCTGGTCTTTTTTACAATTTAAAAAACACAATTTTCACAGTTTTGTATATTGTATTTGCTAAGAAAAAAGTATCGCAAATCGTGAATGTACTCTTTGTATTATTCTTGTTTGGCATGAAAGTTCGCCGCGCAAAGATAAATTGTCGAAATTGACTTCTTTTTTAATCAATTATTTGTCATTTAAGTCGCGCAGGCGGATGTCGCACATTGAAAACATATTTTCCACGCTTGCCATTGTTATTTTAAACCATTTAAAATGTTTTCCATTCCCTAAAATGATCATGTCTGTTTTTTTTTTTTTTTTCAAAAAAAGCAATCCTCATGGGAGTCTCGCAAGTACCAATTGAAATGGGATTCAAGTCTTTAGTTTATGCGCCTGGTTTTATCTACAAGTTTTATTTTTTGTCTAATATACTCTTTTCAGACTGGAAATTTTATGGAACGAAGAGGTCGCGATGAACGGCGTTGAAGCTGCATCCTTCGGCAAAGCAGCATGGCGATTCAATCGGACCAGATGGATCGCTTCGTGTTTTATACTCACCACAGCTATAATCCTTGGTTTTCTCAGTCACGTGAGTTCCGCCGTGAATATTGATGACCAGTTGTTTCAATATTCATCCCGCTGATCTCCAACGGATACAGGCCCGCTTTTATTTCACAGTTAATGTTGATGCGAAAGGTATTGGAGTTTGTTCAATCTCCTGACGGAATGATTGGAGAAGGTATAAAATGGGCGTTGCTGTTAGGGTTGTGTGACATGACTCGAACAATCCTTCTCACTTGGAGTTGGAACAACAATTATAGAACAGCTCTGAGATTTAGGAGTGCGTACTTGGGAATGCTGTATCGCAAAATCGTAAGGATCAATGATTTTGGCAACAAGAGTTCAGGAAAGGTAAATAAACGAATTCAAAGCAGGAATCTATAATATATACCTAGACGCACTTACGATATAAAAATATATGTATGTACACACGGACAACCATGAATGATGATGTTTTCAACTAAATTTTGTATTTACGCAAAGGTGGAGTTTGCACCGTTGGAAAGCAAGAAACATTAATTCTTTTACATTATTCGACTGGCCAATTTTGGCTGTAACAATCGCTTCACCATTTTTACTATTGTATTCGAAATCATCGAACGTGATTTGCAAAAAAAGACATTTAAAAAATAATAAGAACATAAAAAAGGAGGGAGAAAAAACAATCAAGTTAAAACAGATTACTAGTTGCGTTACATCGATTCAATTTGATATTTTTCTGGGGAGACGATAGTGCTTTAAGTTTTGAATCGTGACTTGGAGATCTTTACTTCTATCGACGAATTTTCAACGATGTTTACATTCCAGCTAATAAACATGATGGCAACTGACGGTCAACGTATGTTCGACGTTTGTGTCTTCGCGCCGACTATAATCGGCGGACCTGTAATCACCGTATGCGGATTCATATATATACTGTGGATACTGAGTCCAAGGGCATTAATGGGAATGTTGGCCTTTCTTTTATTCTATCCGTTACAAGTAAGTGACAAGGAAATATCCGAAAAGTTCTACAACGTTAAAGTCAGGAAAAGAGCTTCTCGGTGGTACCCGTAGTTCTGAAAGACGAATCGTGATCATTAGCGATGGAAAAATGACTCGGTAGAAACATCAATGATAAAAAGAGCTATACGGATGTCAAGTTCGCAATTACATAGACGGAGATAACGATTAATACGAGAATAAATACTGCAACCTTGCTCAAGATATTATTTGGTGAACGCGTTACATAATATTCCATTCGTTCTACATTACTCACCGAAGATCATTACTTCCGTAATTTACCAATTTATTTGAGTTGTGGATTACTGAATAATTAAATAATAAATACTCAATAATCGACCGACGCCCGAGAATGAGTGGTCGGGGTGCCACTCCGGCGATCACTGATGGTAAAGCCTGATTTGCCGTGCTTTAGCTGGGCGCATCGACCAGTAAGTGGGAGATCGATTTTTCGCAGGCTTTGGTATCCACACAAAAAGTCTGTATGCCAAGAAATCAGGTGAATACAAAACCGAGTATATTGGTACGGTTTCTCCACAGTTTCTCCGTGTAGCGCCTTAGTATAGCTTAAGGTAGGAAGACCATTTACAAATTTGAAAAAATTGATTTTTCTCCCATAAATTGATGGTTTCATTTGTTAAGAATATGGCGTCCAATTTTTACAGCAAAATTTCAAGAACTGTTGGAGTTTTCGCAGAAAGACTCCAATAGCGTTCGTGCCGAGTAAACAGAGCTATGCGACTTTGTGCGCGTTGTTCTCAAAACTATATTTTTCCGAGCCGCTGTAGTGATTGTTCAGAAACTATTCCACCGATTTCGATGAAATTTGTCGCACATCTTCGTTGCATTAGCAGTTTATCGGTGATACTAAATATTTTGAATTCCAAAAGTAAAACCTACTTTTGGCCTTGGATATAGTAAAAATATGAAAAATCACAACTTTATGAAGCTGCTGTTTCTGGAATTTTTCAAATGTTTCAAAAATCCTAGTTCACCGACAGCATATGGGTCTTATTTTTAAGAATTATTTTGGTTTTTTTACGCCAGCAGGGCGGCAATTTAAAAAAATCTTTTTCTAAACGTTAATGTAGACGATGGGCAATTTGCATTAAAAAAAGTGTATAAATTGTTTTCGAATAATTTAAATATGAAACAAAACACATATAAATATCCGAATGTCTATGTGTATTCTTTCTGCGAAAAAAAACCATGAGAAATCCATGATTTTCCGACCTTGTAAATAATCTCCCTGCCTTAAATCGGCAAATGGGGTATAGTGTGGCCTGAACTCGAGAGGTTACTTTAAAAAAAAGTAGAAAAAGCAAGAAAGAGTGTACGAAAAAAAAGTGAACAAACAGAAAAGTGGAGGAAAAGATGAAAAAACGGAGGGAAAGGGAGGAAAGGAGGAAACGTGAAAACCCGCAAGGGTGAACAGGGAATGAAGAGATACTTAGTAGTCAAAAATATCATTTTATATTTACACGTCCTTTGACCCTGTATAGTATTGAAGTACGATTTATCAACTTAGAAAATCTGTTTGCCATGTTTCCCAAAATTCGTCCAAATAGTTTGTAAATTATACCTATCACTCAACAATACTTCAACAATGAACGATGTTAGAGTGGAATACGCTATGCATGGAAACAAACATTTATCGTTCGTAGCAACAGTCTCTGTTAAACAAATAATTTCAATAACTTAAATAAAAAACTCAGAGATCGTATTTTTCGGCGGACATCGTAGTTCGTTTGGGTTTTTCAGTATGCCCTTGAATAATATTAACAATATTATTTTTAAGCGACGAGTTCGTAAAAAATCGCGTGTCTGATTTCACGATTGAATATTATTGTCTCGTTTCGTCCTATTTGCCATGGCTTCTTGCGCAACGCATAAGGTACCTGACCCATGTAAGGCTCACCTTATTTGGTTTTAACTATAAAAAAACTATGAATGTTGAAATAAAACAAAAAAGTATATTCAATCATTTATTCAATAATCAACGTATTAATAATAATTTTGGTTGAGAAAACGATGTTCACTATTAACTATAAGCTTTTTTAAAAAAAGCGTCTTCTGGGCCTTATTCAGACCACTGTTCGTAATAAGGCCATACCCGTTGTAACTTCGTACAAAAAAATTAAAAATATATATAATCTCCAGTTTTAAACTTAATTTTGATAAAAACATGTATAGTGCTGATAAATCGCTACATATCATTAGAATAAAGATTCACTAAGTAATATTGAAAACGTTTTTTATTTTCGAAAGCTTTTGTACTCCGAAATTTAAGAAAAGCCAAGGTGGGATCGCACGTGCTGCCTTGTACCGACTGCAAGTTTGTTTGGGTTCGTCACAGCGCGGCGGTTGCTATGGCGATTGTGGCCATTCAAAGTTAGACACTCGACGATGAGAGCTCAATCCGTTTGACTTTGTCGTTTTGGATATTTAAAACGTGGGCATTATTAGGCACTGGCCCTTACATGGGTCAGGTACCTTACGCGACTTTCCAAAATGTTTTTCTCAGGACGTATTAATTATTGATTGTAGTATTCCATATCACGGTTGAACGGCTATTTCAAGGCGAGGAGCGTCAACATTTGTGACGAAAGAATTTCACTAGTCAATGAAATATTGGACTGTATCAAATTGATCAAAATGTACGCTTGGGAAGAACCGTTCCGTCTGAATCTCATGGGTAAGTGATTACCTTTGCCTTTCTTGTATTTCTTGGAAAGTCTTTGCCTTTTGTGTATTTATATACACAAAAGGCAAAGACCTGACTGTTTGACCGAGGGACTGACAGATCAACGTCCAGTCGAAACTGCTACAGCTGGAAAAGTGATATTTGGAAAGAATGTTCATATTGTGATGTAAGCATCATTTAAAACGGAATTTTTCAAAATTCCCTTTTCAAAGGGGTAAAGTATAGAATGGTATTAAACTCCGTCGTTTTGAAAGTTCAATGCATGTCAATTCGTATTTGGTTGAAAATTAAGAGTATAATGTTTCAGCGTTTTTAGGAAAATTAACGCTTAAGGGATTATAATCCAAAGTGCCGTTTCCTACAGTAATGACGCCGTTTTCTGTGAATATAAAACAATTGTAATTGTTGGTCGGCCCATTAGCGATAAATTCAGAATTACGTATTCAGCTTTTGACAAAAATCATTCCTTAAGGTGTCGAAAAATGTATACACTCGTTGCGAATAAATACACTCTGCACAAATAATATTATTATTTCTATGCGGTAGAGATTCGAAAAAAGGAGCAAAAGTGGTTGCACAGAATTACGTACACTAGAAGTTTCGGAATATCCCTGTCCCCAGCGATACCGGTCATCTCTGCCATCGTCACGTTTCTCGCTCACGTAGCTGGAGGTAATAATTTGACTGCTGCTCAGGTAAGCATGAGACGCCTTGAATGATCTTCCAGAAACATTCACGATTGATGAGATACGATCTCCGTAAACCCACCTGTCATAGATTTAAGGCGTTAGGCCACAGTAACAGGTATTAAATCATGTCCGGGTAATTATGTATTTATGTGACTTTTCCGAAAAATGCGTGTAAAATTTATTTGTTGCGTTTTTCCCATTGTTTGGATTATAAATGATGATGTTCAGTCGGAGGAGACTAAAATCTACCTCCCCATAACAAGTTATGGGGTATGAAGTTCGCGGAAATATGTAATGAAAAGGGGCGTGAATTTTTTTTGAAAAATTTCTCGATTTTGACCAAACAAACAAACAAACCCATAAAGAGTTATGATGTTTTGATGTTTGCGGAAACATGTAATAAAATGGGGCGTGAATTTTCGGAATTTCTGAATTTCCTGAATTTCAGCTTCTTCCGACGAAATATCATCGTTTACAATCCAAGTAAAAACTCGTATTCGTGTGTTTGTTCAGGTTTGTTTGGGTTGTTCAAGTTTGTTTGGGTACATACGAGATATACGAAAGTCGAGTCATTTTGCAGAAAATTTACGCGCCATTTTATTACGTGTTACCACAAATTTCAAAATCGCATAACTTTTTATGGGTTTGTTCGAGTCTTGTTTGATCTAAGTTTGGGTTAGGGTTTGGGTTTGTTTGTTTGGTCGAAATCGAGTTATTTTTCAGAAAATTCACGCCCCATTTTATCACGTGTTACCGCAAACTTCAAAACCCCATAACTTTTTATGGGAAGGTGGAATTCCGCTCCCCCCGTCGGAATATCATCATTTACAACCCAACTAATGAGAAAATGGCAAAAAAAAATTTTTTACGCATTTTTCGGAAAAGTCACTACGGTACATAATTAGGTACCCATGGCCGAATTAACCCATTTATTTTTGCATGAAAAGGTGATTCGCTCATGAAACTCATTAGACATCTATTTAGTAAAAATATCAAGCTGTTAGAAATTATTTTTTTCTCGATGTACAAAATGGCGGACTACTCATACTTTCTTTCGTCATCTTTTTTTAGACGCCCCGCCGCGTAACATTTTCCATACACAGTTTTTGACCTAGAAGAAAAACCAAATTTTCTCGTCAATCTATATTAGAATACCTAGAGCAGTACGTACGGAATTAAAAAATATTGTTTTATCCGAAACTCGTAGGTATTAAGAAATGAATTTTCAGTGAAAAATGTTGTATAAAACTGCTTATAAATTGAAAAGTTTTCGACTAATCAGAAATTACGTACGTACGTAATTAAATCGCAATTAAGAACATAGCTTTGAAATTTAAAGTACATCGAGTGAAAATAGTTGAATTTATTTGCCATGCCATAGGAAAAAAGCTGTTTTGAGAAAAACGCGTTTAAAGTGCTCAGGTACTCTATGGTCGTATCAGAGATGGACTTACGTTACACCTTCAAAGTCCGTGAAAAAAAACGTTCTTGCTATAATTCGAATAATAACTTATTCTTATGATGATAAAGCACTGTTTAAGCGAAAAAGAATCGATCTTTTGAAAAATCTGCTGTGGCCTTACCCATTAATTTATAGATTTAGTGGAAGGGTGCGACGGACTATTGATGTACGTACTTATTGAGAAAAGGTTTCGATTATTTGGTAGAATAGATTTCGGCATTATCATAAAATATTGATAATATTTTTTATTCGCACAAAGACCAGCACTGGGAGTTTATCTTAATTTCGTTTGTTTTTTATTTTAATCAACAAATTGTCATTGGACCTTTCATGAATGGCCCTAGAATGTTAAAGGATGTTTTAATAGCTCAAGTGAATTGTTTTTCGTTGAATTGAGAATATGTATTATTTTCTCAGAGTGAAAGAATGGTTAATTTATAACGCAAATCGGTATTGATGGACTGCGCAATTGCGATGCCTGTATTTTCGTTGAATTTTATATTCATAAAAACTTTGAACATCACGGTTTGATGCGGTCAGTATGTTTCTGATCTGGGAATGCCTCGACATTCCAACAACTTTTCGCCAAGCCATTATCTTTCGTTCAGTCTTGGACGAGAACTGAAGTTTTTCAACCCAATCTTTCCCGTTACTCTGCATATAATATTTTATTATTTGTTTTCTCAAAAAAAACGATTAACGATCAAAATAAGTAATTTGAACTGTGAACCCGGTATTTTGATCAGCCGTCAAAGAAGGCTCCTAATAACTGTTGGAAGAGCATCAGCCGTATACGAAGGACTGCTTTTTTACTAGTATAAATTTGAGAGCACAAATGTTTCAAAAAATAACGTATATTGGTCGATTTAGACCGGTTTCGTAAAGAAATCCAATATCTCAAAGAGAAACGCTGCTTATCACGATCAACACGATTTAATTTATTGAACAATTTAGTAAAGTAATCCGCCGAAAGTATTTATGCTATTAAGAAATAATGATTACACATTTCAACGTAATAACATACTTACACGAAAAAAAAAAATTACAGGCTTTTCCGATCACCACGTTCTTGTTAAATAACATGAAGCAGACTCTTTCGAGTCTCAGGGACGCTACCCGTTATTACGTCGAGTGCAGAATATCATTTGCGAGAATCAAGGTTTATTTCTACCTCATTGACGCCTCTAAGTTTCGTTGTAAAAAACTTATATTATTGAGATGTATATCACAGTATGCTTTATTGGTGGTAGTTCTTTTGTAACATAAAAACTTTATATATAAGGGGACGATGAAAGAAGTACTCTGCTATCGCAATACGACTGCACAAATAAGTATGCTAGAATTGGGGCATGTGTTCTTATCGAAATTGCTACGTGTACTTGACTTCCCTTCATCGAAAAGAAGTGAAGCTTTAACGATATCGATGGGAGAGAAAAAGGGTGGTGAACGCCACGGCCAATTTTTTATGGGTATTCTCGAGAACGCATGTTTCTCTTATTTCCTCGTCTTAAATATCACCTTAAATCTATTTTTCAGGTATTTCCGTTTGTAACACTTCTCAATACGCAGATTCGGCACATGTTTTCATTCGTCGAAATATCGATAACTAGTATCATTGAGGCAAGGATTTGTTGCCAGAGATTCAAGGTGTTTATTATAATCTACACTAATTAAATATAACCGAAATAAATTACTTACGGACAACGAAACCAAATACGTTTCAGACAACGAAATCAAAGTTTCCGCGTTTAATGTCATGAATATATCTTAATTGCATCGATCTTATAGACTGGCGAGCTTCTGATTAACCTGACAGTTACGACTGATGACACGATTGCAAAGCATGATCTATTTCTTCGAAATTTTTGCCGAAAAACGATACAAAAATTGTACTAGTTCCTACTTGTTACTACCGAAATGCAATTTCAGTCAGCATTGATATTACTCTGAAATACTCGATAATAAGCGTAATAAGATAGGACGGCAAAAATTCCGAAAAACAACAATCCGACTAGTTAAGGTTGCATGTCGATAGTTGAATTACAGTTAAATAAAAACGAGATGTAAATTGCCCTGAAACTTGCTTATCTGAACCATTACATCGATTTTATTCTCAGGCGTTACGATTCTATCGATATAGTCACAGTCTGATTTTTTAAATCGTTGCTCTTTTTTTTATTGATGGGTTCCTCACTGGTACGCGCTGTTAGCGTTTTTACCTGTCCCCTTCCTTTTTCTCCCTATTCAAATTCCCTCCACATTTCTTCCCTATTCCACCATCTTTTCCTCCTATTCCACCATATCTTCTTCCCTGTTCAATACTCCAGCAGAACTTAACCCCTATTGCGGCCACAGCGGACTTACGGTATACTATACCGCATTTGCCAAGGGTACGGGGAAACTGTGGAAAACCCGTTCCGGTATAGACGGCCATATATTCTTCTGATTCCTTGATGTACAGACTTTTTGTTAAAGTATGTACACCAAGGCCTTAGAAAAATCGGCCTCTCGCTCACTGGTCAATGCGCCATCCAGAACACGCCTAAGCGGTCACCGATCCAAGTATCAGCCTCTCCCGACGCTAACTTCGGTATCGGGCCGAATCGCACTATTTTTTGCTCAATCGTTATAGTAATTTGTAGCAATTGCTCAACAACTTCTTACGAATTTATAAATTATTGTAATAGTTACTTCTAGAACTAGATACTTTCTTACTAGAAAAGTAAAAAATTGGACTGCAGATCATGAATTTATTTGATCAAAAAAAAAGATCACTACAAGAATTTAGTCGTTTGTCACTATCGGGAAAACGTTCAATATTATTGAACTTCTCGCGAATGTTGAACAATCGATATCAATCTTAACTGGTCCCACGGAAAGATGAAACGCTAGCCGATACAGCTGGCTAATAATAATAACTATTTGACAGGCAATTAACAAATAATTTAATGAAAATGAATAATTTAACTTCATTTGCAGACATTTCAGTATCGCAATATCATTTGAAACACGGGAAAGCTTGATATTCGAAGCTCCACTCGCATTCACACAGGAGGCGAAGTCAAGTGCAGGGGTTTAATGTTGTTTATTAGCGCTCCCAATGTATTTGTTTATTTGTATCAATTTTTTACTCTCCATGTTTTTGTGAAGCGTGGAAAATCGTTGTTGTCCAGTGATTATCGCAATTACCTAATTATCCCAAATTCCTTACGCTATTCACATACAGCTTATTCAAAATCATGTCTCACACGATTCTCATTGTCGCAAGCTTTTACCCTCGTGTCTTGTTTTTGGGTCAAAACTCCCCTCGGGTTGATGCAAAAATGTATATATACGTGCACGAAAATATATGTATAGGCTTGACGATCTGTGCTTCGCGAAAGTCAAATATGCGCATACGTATCAGAATTAACAAAGCATCAGCTGTATTATGCAACTACAACTAACCGTACTGAAATGTAAAACAATTTGTTCGGTGTCCAATGCTGAAGAACAGAGGAAATACAGCATCATTATTACTTCGACAGAACACACTCTTGATGGAAAATTCGCAGTGCCACCCATCTAAACCCATAGTCAAGTCTCAAGCACTTTCTATTGTCAATGGCACATTCACATGCGAAGCTAATGATAAATTAGGAGAAGAAGAGAAGGACGAGAAGTCCAGGAACAAGTGAGTTACGTGTTACATTATGGTTCTATGCCACCTGATCACGACGATAAAATATGCCCAGGAAGCCCAAAAACAAACAAACCCAAACAATGATGTTTTGTCGTGTGATATTTTGTCGGTGATATTGTATCGTGTGATATTATGACATGCTACCTAAATTAAATTATACATATACAAATTTTCGAATTTTTTGTTAATGTTTCTCAAATCAATGTCCAAATGGTGTTTCTCATTATTACTTCAAGAAGTTCGTGACAAACATTTCCCCACGTAATTGCAATGCAAGATATCTCAGTTTTCGGGGATTAACCATGTTGCTTTTCTGCACATTCCAGAAACAATCGCGGTATTAGCAACAACAACGAGAAGAGTGCCTTGAATCAACCGCTTTTATCACCGAGAAGAGTCGAAATACTGCAGGAGATCATGTTCGAGGCAGCTAAGGGGAAACTCATAGGAATATGCGGTCCCGTAGGGAGTGGAAAAACTAGTTTATTGCTCGCCGCTTTAGGACAAATGCGCCTCGCATCGGGGCAGCTAACGAGGGACGGTACGTGTGCATATGTCAGCCAGCAAGCCTGGATATTGCACGCGACCTTTAGGGAAAACGTCATTTTCGGTGAACCCTACGACCCTGAACGTTATCATACTGCGATCGACACCTGTTGCCTGCGCGAGGATTTGAGCTCGTTTCCAGCCGGTGATCGTACCGAGATTGGCGAGCGAGGCATCAATTTGTCCGGAGGACAGAAGCAACGGGTTGCACTTGCGAGAGCGTTTTATGCTGACAGGTACATTATGATCTTTTCCTCGATTTCATACTCCAAAAATACGACGCAGTTATTTGTAAAAAGAAAACCAAAATAATTTCTTTTCCTAAAACGAACTGCTCTTTGGTCCTCTTTTTCTTGGCAAATATATTTTGGCAATACGTTATCGAAAAATCAAATCAGCACGTACACGTTTCACGTGCATATTGAACCTCTGCCGGCCGACGAGAAAATGTTGTTATGGGGCTTAAAGCAATTTTCGATGATAGAATAACTATTATCTGTTGCCTGTAAAAATGCGCGTACGCCCTCATGATACAAGGCATTAGTAGTGCGACCATAGTGATTTTGTCATTCTCGAAATGATCGGGGCAACGTACAAGCAGCGTCACTGACCTTTCGCATTCTGCTATATCAAAAAAATATCCATTTTCGTCACATAGTTTTACGAACTGCTATGTATGGCTTTAAATCTTCCGAAAAGGTACACCGTTTGAGGAACGCGTTAAAACACGTTTATTGTCGAGAAAAAAGATTGTGCTTCTTTTTCTCAACTAGATAACTACATTTTTTCTAGAGATATTTATCTTCTCGATGATCCTCTGAGTGCAGTGGACGCCCACGTTGGGGCGTACATCTTTGAGAATTTGATCGAAGGAGTACTCCAGGAAAAGACTGTTATCTTCGTTAGTCATCAAATTCAAGTGAGTTTGAAACGTACTTTTCGTATAAAAGAGAATCCTTTGATGAACAGTGGAATTACATCTAATTTCACGGCCTTCCAATGAATATATTTTCGTATCGTGCAAGGGACTGTCTCAGACCCGATAGTTTTCACATTCATTATGCGTATACTATCTTGCTATTGTGGTTGGGTATCTGAGATGCGCAGTTGATGCCTACTTTTGTAACAGTTAAAAAACTCGCCCACTTAAACAAAAAGATGCATAATTCCGATATTGCCTGGCGTTCTTGCGTCAAAATGATCCTAAATAAGATTAGAGTATTAACTGTGGAACGATTTAATCTTGAAGTATCTGAAACGTTGCGACGAGATTTACATGATGAACAACGGAAGAATCGTGGAGCACGGTTTTCACGATGAGCTTATGGACGCAAACAACAAGTATGCTTCGATGGTGAAAAGTATGATGTCTGAGGCGGAACACGAACCCCGTAATAAGTACGTCGCGTGTGCCATTTCAAGCATGATCGAGACAAACTTGTCAGCGGTTTTATTATTTTCACTTGTCCTTACGAACAGGTCAGAAGAAGACGAGAATAACGATGGTGAAAACGGTATTTTATATTCCGAAATGGCACAGTTCAAGGATGATATCAAACAAGAGGACGACGAAACAGACAATCGTGACGGAGGTAAAAGCTATATACATTTTTTTTTTCGTATTGAAAATTTCTTCTCCCATTCATTCGTCATTGCGTTACATGAGTTGAATTCATTTACTGATTGTATTGTGCAGCAAGCAGTATGTTCGTGTTTAACATACAATCGAACGCAAACAAACAAACAGATCAACAAAGTGGATAGGATTCGGACATGTCGGAATAGTACCAACCCATCTCAGTAGCTTATGCACGATTTTGCACAACCTGTTCCGAATCCTAAAATATATGTAATTCCGAGGGCGTGTTCGCTAACCAAAGGATTTTATTTAACTAACTATGCCTACGGTAACTACGAGGACACGGCTAGCTACACATTGATTTATCAAAAAACTGAGCCTCTAAATTAACGAAAAGAATCGCCCTAGAGTTACTAGTTTTGCACCACTGATTACGAAATGTTGAATTCTCGATTTGTTACTAAATGTATTGTTTTTCTCTGTTTTGCTTGGCTATAGATGCATCGATAATAGCACCGGACAAAGTAGGGACCGGGACCATCACGACTGACACTTATCGCGCCTATATTCGAGCCGCGGGTGGTTATTTCATCGCTTTTCTTTTACTTTCAATATTTACGTTGAACGTCGGTAGTTCAGCTTTCAGCTCTTGGTGGTTGGCACATTGGATCAAGGCTGGTTCTGGCGTAAGAAAAACCATTAATACCCCATTATTAATGTACAATAATTGTTGTATATGGGTAAATCATAGCGCTTAGCGAGACACCATTTCCAATATTCCTGTAAAGCGAAATGAAAGCGGAATTTGTGCAAACGATCTATACAAATGATAATCCATTTATATAGAATTCGAGTTCACGATGGAATTAATAATGTCGAAAAAGTTGGTTTTGTAATCACTTTTACAGGAGCAGTGCCTGACGATACATTGTTTTAAGGGCTCCTGAATATTCATTTTTCCAATAATTCTTCGTCATTGCGGTTTTTGATGATAAACTGTAGAAGTGGAAATTTGTTTTTGCAGAACGCGAGCAGTATCGAGCGGAATGGAACCGCGTCTTCCGATAACATAACGGACAATCCTGATCTAGGCTATTACGAGGCTATTTACGGTAGTTGCATCTTAGCAATCTTAGTGACGAGTGCACTTCGCAGTTTGGGATTGACGAGTGCATCTATACGCGCTTCTACGACTTTTCACAATCAAGTATTCGCAAAGATTCTGACGTCTCCGATGAAATTTTTCGAGACTACACCCCGAGGAAGAATTCAAAATATATTCAGCCGTGACACGGATGAGAGTAAGATCTTTTATTTTTTGTCAAAATTTGTGGACTTGAATTCAATCATATATCTGGTATTTTCAGTTGATACTCATTTGCCAATATCGTTGGAGGGACTCCTAACGAATAGTCTCGTTTGTATCTTCTCATTGGGCTTCATATGCGCCGTTTTCCCGTGGTTCTTCATAGCCGTGGCGACACTCGGCAGTCTCTTTTACTACATCGGGAAAGTTTTTCGGTAAATAGCTTCAACGAATTTTTGAAATCCATAGCACGAGGAATTGCTCGAATCTCCATTGAAATATCATTCGCGGATCGTAGGGTCGCCCTGAGGGATCTGAAACGATTCGAGAGTAGCACACGATCCCCTATGTACAGCTTTGCCACTGCGACTATCCAAGGATTGGACACGATTCACGCGTTTGAGAAAGAGAACGATTTCATCAAACAGTAAGCCGAGTCTTTTATTAATTGGAAAAAAAAACTGAAGTATATTTTGACGTTGCAGACGCTCGGTTCTTTGCAGAAACATGGTAATTGTATGCTACAGCGAACTTCAGTACCCATACGATCGTAGCCCGTAACATGGCTTGTTTCATCACTACGATAGTATGAAATGTTTCTTTAACAACTGCAATCCATAAAATTAATATTGTCGAATGTGAGAAGATTCGAATTTTCGTACCTGCAGCGTTAGAACCATTGGCGTAAATCGAAAAAAAATTTGGATGGTCCGGGGCCCGTCTGATCTATATACAGCATTCGTTTGTGTTTGTCGACACATGTTCGGCAGAACATTCTAGCGAAGCTCAATTCCAACATCATTAAGCTCCCATATTTTTGAGCAAAAGTTAATAAGTTCGAACATATCTCGAAAACTATTATTTTTCGATCAAACATGGGAAAGGTTGAATCCGTTGCACTTTAATACCTCTCTCCTTCTGCCGTGAATACGTTTAACACTGTATCCATATCATCATACTTCATGTAAAGGGATATGGAACGGTAGCTTCAATGTGTATAATTAGAGCCTTCGGTAATTATGCAATTTGAGGACTTTTTCGAAAAATGAGGGGAACATTTTTTTTCACCTTGAACTTCTTTATTCTATTATCCTGAGTAATATGTCGTCAGGGGAAGCCAACACTTTTCATTAATTCCATAATGTATGGCGTTTTGAAGTTCGCTGAAATACGTGATAAGATATGACTTTTTAAAATATTTCGACGCCTATATTCCAAAGCATGAGCACTATTTCAATACGTTCATGATTTTTGTAGTCGATGAAAATATTGAAGGAGACCTCAGCCTCCTTCAATATTTTGTGTGTACCCCCCAGAAATCCTGGCCTTTGTGGACGGCCCGGCCCCCCTTGGCCCCTACCTAGTTACGCTAATGGTAAGAACGCGACAACAATAACGAATAGGTACTAAGTTTCTCAAATCTAAAAACGCACGCAATGTAATCAAGATATTGAACACCCAAATAGCTGCATTGCACCCAACGAATTCACATTATTGATTTTATCATGCTCAAATTGTGTTATGAATTTCTACCACTGCTTTTTTACGACTACTTTTCCGAACAACGTGAATAATACGTAAATATTGCTATACGTAAAAAAATATACCCTAAACATGCATATCCAAATACGTAAATAATCAATTTTAATGTAACGATACATAAATGTAACAATAAATATTAATATAACACAAATTTGCATCTAGATTAAAATGTACCTTCGGATACAAAGTTTAATTATGTATGATATATTATTTTCCGTATGAAATTGATAGATTGCGCTTAATAAGATTTGATTTGTAGGTTTCAAGGTTATCTCGATGTGAACGGAGCTTGTCAGTATATCTGCAATATGGCGCTTAGATGGCTGGCCGTGAGATACGATACTCTTGCGGGTATTGCAACCGCTACTACGGCTCTCCTCGTAGTGTGTTTAAAAGGTCAAGTACCGCCGGCATTGGCGGGACTTGCAATGTCCTACAGCGGACAAATGTCTGGAGTCTTCCAATTTACGATGAGAATTTTTTCGGAAACTGAATTACGTTTCATAAGCGTCGAAAGAATAAATCAATATCTCAAGGTAAAGTAAATCTTTGAACGCTACGTTTCTACCCACACAGCATTGTGACATACTGATTTTTCTCAATTATATATTTTTCGTATCCACGGATAACGGAAATATAAAGGCAGGAGGATACAAACTTGGTCACAATTTATTATGGACTTGAATTATAATGCAAATATAAAAAAAGTTATCGTGCATTTTTTTACATTTCATTTGAAAAATCAATTGCCGACGCGTATATTTTGACAAACGAATTAATTAAAATGCTATATATGTGCTTATCTTCAATTCTTCAGTTTTGTTTTATACGATTGATTTTTTAATGTTAAAGTTTTGTAGCACGAGGCGACACGAGTAACATATCGATTGATCAATCCTTTAATCGTGTTTTCAGACTTTGATTGATGAAAACGAGAGTACGAAACCTCTGACAAAGCCACTTGGTGATTGGCCGCGGACTGGTGAAATCGAATTCAAAAACGTCGAGCTCCGATACAGAGAAAACACGACAACAGTATTGAATCGAATTTCGTTTCAAATTAAGGACAGCGAGAAGATAGGTGCTAAATTTAAGACTCGTCTAGCAATTATAATTCTAGATGGATGTACAAATTGTACATATTGCGGATTGTTTTACTTATCGTACTCTTAAGGAATCGTTGGACGTACGGGATCGGGTAAAAGTACAATCTTAGTCGCACTGTTCAGACTCGTTGAGCTTTCCGGTGGTACGATCACAATTAATGGTGTGAACACGTCACAGATAGATATGAGGCGCTTGAGGAGTAACATATCTATCATACCACAGGATCCTATTCTTTTTAACAGAAACGTAAGGTGAGAATCTCGACTACCAGCAAAATACGTTCCATTAATTAACGAACAATTTCGATTCGTCTTCTGATACACATTCCCAGATTCAACTTGAATCCCCATGGTAATTGTAAGGACAACGATCTGTGGATCGCTCTCGAAAAAACACAACTCAAGGGCAAGGTTCGAGCTATGCCGGGGCAACTGAATGCCATGATCACGTCTGGTGGTAGTAACCTGAGTATGGGTGAACGCCAGCTGTTGTGTCTCGCTAGAGCACTGCTCCGGAAATGCAAGGTAAGTTATTCACGTTAGAAATATTCTAATGATCAGGGTGTCAGACAGTTTTGTATACCAAACCTCAACACTCCGGCATAACCCCCTGAATGCCGAAACATATGTTTGTTTGTACTGAATCGAATCAAGAAATATATTACCTCATATAAACTTGAGAAATCCTCGCTTTATGTCTGTTGAAAAAGTCTTATTTTGGAACATGACGGCCGCGCCGTCATAATTAGGTTGCATATATACCAAACACTGTGACCAGCCTGAGATTAGTATATAAAGTATTGGTACTAATATCAGTTCATAAAATTACTTCCTACCAGCGACTACTGAGTACTGGATAAGTAGCGGTGCAACTATTTCGTTTAACGGTTCGACTACTTGATAATTGATACGTGTTAAAAGCACTTAGTGCTAATGCAAAATACTCAAATAGCTGACCATAGTGCGATGTCCAATAAGTATTTGCGATTGAAATAACTCGGTTCGGTTAACACGTATTTTAGTTTGACATGTCCCTACGTTATATGAGTTATGCCAATTAACTATAAATTCACTTTGCATACTCGACTCGGTTGCTCTTACAGATACTCGTGCTGGACGAGGCAACGGCAGCTGTAGATCCGGAAACCGAGGCCATTGTTCAAACAACCATACAAAGAGAATTTTCCAAATGTACAATATTGACGATAGCGCATCGACTTCAAACCGTCCTTACGTGCGATCGAATTCTCGTTCTCGACGCCGGTAACGTGATCGAATTTGATACACCGTCGAAACTGTTGGACGATTCGAATTCACAGTTTTCAAGAATGATCAATGCAGCTGACAGAGCGATGAAGGGATGTAGCTAATTATTCAAGGAACATACGATGAGGCTGTATTCAAGGGCGATACATTACTGTCACCGTTCGATAATACAGTCGGCTTTGTTGGCATCTTTTTTCTAAGCAAGCTTCCGCTGTTCGTGAAGCTTGGCACCATTGCGAAGACTGATGAATGACAGTACCGACACAAATAAACAGTGAAACTGCAGGAGAGACAGAGAGCATAAGATCCTTTTGGATTTTAGAATGATCGCATCGAAAAAGTCAATATCCGGTCGAATACGGAATATCAAATGATGAATAATTAGGAATATATGTATTTGCACACGGAAATGGTGATTTCCCAAAAAATGAACACCACCATGGCTGCCATAACTTTAGTACGTAAAAATGGTTTATCAAAAGTTGAATAGTAAATTTAATGGCAAGCAACTTATTTTTTTTGTTTCTTACCTCTAAAGTTTTATTCTTTGAGGTTGTAAGTTTAGTGACAATCGAATATACAATGGCAGATTTTGCTGTAAGCGAATTCTGATCATTGAAAAGTAGCATTATTTTCAAAATTTTATGGAAAGTAATAATAATGCTTAAGTTTGTTCGTTAACCATGTCTCGATTATAACTTTGATTCGTAAAAAAACAAAAATAAACGTGAAAAAACCAACTGCTATAAAAGTACACTAAAAAATACAAAATTATTAAGCTTACTACCACAATTACTTAATAACTAGATATTTTACTGCATTTATGTAACAATCAATTGATTTAATTGTTTCGAAATCGGTTCTATTTTTCTTAGTTTATTTTAACTGTTTATATTCAGTGGTTGATAATCATGGATGATAATCATGGGTGAACCAGACCCCCTGAATAGACTTCTCATATGAGAAACTTCTGTGGAATTCTTTTTCAGGAGCTCTATGGAACATCCTCGGATCGCCAGATCCTTCCAGAATTTATGTGAAACCACCTCAGGATTATGGTCTAATAAATATTGAGAAAAATATCCAAATCGGTTAATATTGTTTCAGAGTTATGTGTTACATACATTTAAAAAATATATGCACATATAATCGAAATGGAAATCCCTATTTTAAGAAACGGGTAAAGAAGCAATGTTGTAAAAAGAAGTTACCTTCTATAACTGTAATACAAGTGCCTTTGGAGCAAACGTTTACCCTGGAACTTTGCATTTTCATGTATCTCCAAATTGAAAATAGTTACTCCGATGTTGTACTTCAAGCAGGCCATCCTATAAGGCTGAAGCTATCATGTTTTCTAGGTGGAACAAAAAGTCAAAGGATGATTTCGTTTCATACTGTTATTGCTGTCTTTGTAATAAGAATTTGTTATGAACAACGTATACATTGTTTTATATAACTACTAGCTGACCCGGCAAACGTTGTTTTGCCACACAAATTATTCCTAGAGAATATTTCGGTAGAAAAAGTAACTAACTTATTTTGAGTGTGTGAGGATGTGGTCAAATAGGAGACTAAGATACAATAGTAATCATTTAATGCAATAGAGTGTACAATATTTTTTGTAATCCCATCTTTACTAAACACATACAAACTGGATGGTTTCCCCACTCGAAAGCATGCTACGTATAATTGTCCATGTGAAAAACATGGTGTGCTCAAATCCAGCCCACAAATAGACATCGTTTGGCCTCGAGACTTATTGCCAGTCATTGCAAATGCCAATCTAATCGGATATTGAAGCCGTTTAAATTGAATTGGGACATCTGTAGATATAATAGGGATCTGCGGTAGTAATATACTTTCACCTCGAAATTTGCCATTTAGAATGATGGATTCGATAACATTTTTCATCAGTTTTTTACTGACCAATCGCGTGCCGTTGCACAGCCGCAGTGGGTTCAAATTACGAAGCAAAATTACTGGAGATCCAACCTTCAATTGTAAATTGTGCGGTGGCATGCCCGGCAAATCCAAAGAGTTCAAAAACTCTGGGGGATAATTCACAGCCTCGGTGGTATCGCAGACTGTATCAATCTTATCTTATCTAATATATAAAATTCTCCTGTCACAGTGTTTGTCCTCGAGCTCCTCCAAAACGGCTGAACCGATTTTAATGAAATTTAGTACATACATTCGTTAGGTCTGAGAATAGGTTTGTATCTATTTTTATATTTATAAGTGCAATTTTTTAATAAATAATCGTAATTCATTAACTTTCAACTCAATTTTTCCCACCACCTACCAATCTACCCCCACCAAGTGTCGCTGCGCACTTATGAATATAAAAAATAGATAAAAACCTATTCTCAGGCCTGTATGTACTAAATTTCATAAAAATCGGTTCAGCCGTTTTGGAGGAGTTCGAGGACAAACACTGTGACAGGTCAATTTAATATATTAGAAGAATTTTATATATTAGATAATAAACTTATCTAATATATAGCCACTTTGAAAATGGATTGTAAAAAAGGCCCTGATGTTACATCGTAATAAATAATGTCAAAATTCCAAAAAAAAACAAAATCTCACATATACAAGAACAATAATAATAGGACATGCATTCAACTTAAAGTACTACAATGAATATGTATTGTATAAGTTGTGCCAATTTATTCACCCCTATCGTACGCCTCTTGAAGCATGGAGCATGCTTTTCCCTGATTCCCTGTTGGAGAAGATAGTTTGCTACACGAATGAAGAAATTTAACATCATTTAGAGGCGCTCGAAGTTGATGACACAGCCCATCCCACGTATTCGGACATTCCTTTGATTGAATTGAAAGCTTACATAGGATACAGGGTGGCCGGTCAATTGACGTCATAAAAAAAATTTAGATCCGGCATGTCGTGGGGTATCCCAATCGCCCCCATGTATGTTCCGCAATTTTTTATAGTTTAGGAGTTATGATTTTTTTTTCGATTTTTTGAGGAATTTCGACATGGACAGTTCTAAAAAATTCTAAAAGAAAAAGCAAAAGACTTCGGAGTCTTTTTTTGTAACTAAATTCTTATGAGTTGCATTTTTATGCATAAAATAATCAGCTTCGTAACTTTGATGAAAGTTATGAAAATGTTGGTCTAAACCCGCAAGGTAAATATTTACCCCGGTTTGAAGTTTGACGGTTAACAAAAGGGATTGTAGTTCCAGGGCTATTTTAAAATAATTGATTTTATCTTCGGACCACTCAACAAAAAAATCATGCCAAAAACTTAGTAGGACTGCATAAATAAACGCATTCATCAGTTTACAGACAATTCATCATCGACAATTTCAGTAAACTCTATTGATCCGGGTGATGTTAATGGCTAAAATAAGCGATAGAAAGATGGAAGAAGAACTCTGAGTAAGCCGCATGAGTGAGTACCCGTTTTCAACTCTCATATCGCAGAATCACACACCTACCTCCAGGTATTGAACAAACAGATATATAAATTGTTGTTTTTCAAAAGTTTGGATACACCAGTCGATATTTTTTCCCGCACTTAAAGTTTGATAACTCTGCCAAAAAAAAAAGATATTCGAAAATCCGAAGCGGCGTTTGCAGAAGATATATCAGGCTTCAGTTTACTATATTTAAATATTTTTTTCTATTTTTTTCTATCCGGTACGGACTTTGGTACATGGCCGTTTTCAGGCCTTTTCCGACCATCGCGAATCCGGCGTCGATTCTAAGAAAATTTTTTTGTTTTTTTTTTCTCAGAAAAACTTGAAAGGGAACACAGAAGCTCCAGGTTCCTTTTTTTTTTCAATTTTTTGCGATCTTTCTTTGAAGAGTTATTTCATTTTTTGCTAAAAACGACAAATTTTGAAACATTCAAAATAACCCAAGAACGATAGGTTTTAAGAGAAATTGTTAAGGATACAAAAAACTGCGTATTTTCATAATAAATCGCCTGGAATTTTTTCCGAATTTTTCTCTGCTATTAATTTTTTTCTCGAGTATTTTTTTCCGAATTTACGAGTCAAATTTTTTTCTTTCAGGCCTATAAAAAGTTTTAAGGCACGTAAAAGATTAAAACATTTCCTTGAACCAATCTACTTTACATTACCTTAAAACATTTTATCGACCTGAAAGAAAAAAATGTGCCTCGTCAATTTCGGAAAAAAATTGTCAGAGAAAAATTCCGAAAAAATTCCAGGCTATTTATTATGAAAATACGCAGTTTTTGGTATCCCTAAAATCTTCTCTTAAAACCTATCGTTCTTGGGTTATTTCGGATTTTGCAAAATTTGTCGTTTTTAGCCAAAAATGAAATAACTCCAAAAAAAATCGCGAATTTTTTTTAAAAAGAGCGATATGGAGTTTCCTTTGTCCCTTTCAAGTTTTTCTGAATAAAAAAAAAAAAAACAAAAAAAAATTCTTTGAATCGGCGCCGGATTCGCGATGGTCGAAAAAAGGCCTAAAAACGGCCACGTACCAAAGTCCGTACAGGGTAGAAAAAAAAATAGAAAAAAATATTTAAACAGAGTAAACTAAAGCCTGATATATCTTCTTTAAAACGCCGCTTTGGATTTTAAAATATCTGTTTTTTTTTGGCAGAGTTATCAAACTTTAAGTGCGGGAAAAAATATCGACTGGTGTATTCAAACTTTTGAGCGGTAGTGTATATATGAAGTTGGCAATGAAGCGCATTAAAATAGGACGAAACGCGGGTTTTATTTAGCCGCATTTTCCCGCGGTTGTGGCAAGGAACTTTCATTGCTGATGATCAAAACACTACAAACTTATTTTCGGGATTATCCTCAAACTTAATTACTGTTCTCCTTATGTGCTAATCATCCAGTACAAGATATCTGTGAATGGATCTCTATTTAAATCGACCCGATGTCAGTTTCGTAATAATTTGTGGGTTATGTTACGTGGTCGGTTGTCAGTGTTTACATGTATAAGTCGATTTTTGCAATCTAGCCGTTCTGTTTATACATGTGGAATGCAAATTAACGATAAAGCCTCCGAGTCTTCGTTTGTTGCAAGGCCTTCTCGTTAGTTCTGCACATCTAATGATCAACAAACCAGCATATAATGTCTCAACTGAGCTTGACGCTGGACGAGGAAGCTCAATCGCCTGATATATTGTCTGATGCAGAAACAGTTAATTCACCCACGACGTCGACCTTTGATGATAGTAAGTAATTCATCGCTGATTGTGAAAACGTGTCATTGTTTGTTTAACTGTTACATTCGAGTCCATATTTACGGAGACACTTCAAGATTTCGTCCATTTATTAAATTGACTCTTAGAAACGACTCTATTACAAATACCTGTGTTTATTACATACTTTTATTTTTTTTAAGCATCTATGAGTCTACCAGAACCAGAACCTATGGATGAAGAACCGGAATGGAAGGGTATTAGTATAGATGAGATATACAGAGGGCTGGGACCTTTCGGGTATCAACAACACCCACCTATCTGCCCTTCCGAAACACACACTGTGTTGTTTATAGTAAGCTTTGTGAAATTTCAATCTTAGTCTATAATGTTTTGGAAAAATGTAAAAAGTATAGTTTTTAAGGGCACAAACAGTCTTGTCCAATAAGGAATAACATGATGATGCTAAGGCAAAAACTGGTACAAGGTTTCTGAACGTGATTTATCGGAAGTTACAAACATTATCGGCAATTTATAATAAATTGCTTGAAATACCTACAAACAAAAATGCAATAACATTTTATTGGATTTTTCAAATAACAAAAAACTAGTTGAAGCCCCCAGTCATAAAAATTTCGCAAATTTTTAGAATCAAAAGCTGGACATGTGTGCAGCGGTGTTAATATAGATGTGTAGTTAAGGAATCGGCTTCGATCCGGCCAAATGAAAGGTTATTTCCAAAGTCAAACGATGGAAATAAGAGGTCTATTCTTACGTTTCAATCCTTGGTTCGGATCCTCTTCAGAAGTTTTATTCTGTTCTATAAATTATGACAATGTATGATTTTTGCAGACCAGATTGACAAGTGGTATATAGGTGTACTTAGTTTCACTCTAGTATCACAAATATATTATAAAAATGTTAGATTAGGTTAAATTAGTTATGTGTTAATTTGATTTGCTAATTATGATATAATGAATTCGAGTATGGTATGGATTAATATTCCAGATCTTATTTTGTTGTGTGGACATTGTTGTGTATTGTTGAACCTTTTTCCACTTTCCCTTTATGCCTCCTCTGAGCAATATTGATGGTAGTACGATATTATCGACTTAGAGGTGAATTTGGACATGAACTGGGACATCTTATTCAATTAACACATAACTTATGTAACCTAATCTAACATTTTTATAATATATTTGTGGTACTAAATACACCTATATACCACTTGTCAATCCATTTTGTGAAAATCATATATATTCATAATTTATAGAACAGAATAAAACTTCTGAAGAGGATCCGAACCAAGGATCGAAACGTAAGAATCGACCTTTAATTTCCATCGTTTGACTTTGGAAACAACATTTAATTTAGCTTGATCGATGCTGATTCCTCAAACACACATTTTAGAATCAAAGTTCACCTGCTGTTTTGCCAATTAGGGGACAATAAGTGTAAAAGAGAACTTTGGTTTGCCACTCTGATATTATGAAAATTGCAATTCGCACCTTTAGGAACATTTTGGAACAACCAAAAGCAATGGATTTAAAACATTAATTGTGCTCATCTCTTTGACTGCGCAATCTGCAATTTTTCTATGAGACAAATCGGTGGTATGGTTCGTAGGATTTGTACTGACAGACCATGTAGCACATGACCTCAATGTGAATTGGATGTTCTTGAGAATTTGCACTGAAAATTTGAGTACCGAAATCTTTCAATCCAACATTTTAATGTTACCTCTTTACGATGTTTACTAGAAATACCAAGGAACGATAACATAGAATTATATATGCACATATAAAATTACACACTAAGTTTTTCAAAATTCTCCACAAATAGGGAAGGTATGTATGAAGCACAATTTCCATGGTTCATATAATTTATGCGACACTTTTCTTCCAGCTTCCCATAAATAGTCGGGCCCTTCCAAAGGCTTATCCTACCCAGAGAATGGACAAATGGAACATGGATTATGTCCGAATGCCACATTCAGCTCATAGTCTTTATCCCGTAGAGCTGCCCAACGGAATCCGCGAATTTCGTCTCAGATGGGAAGTTATACAAGAAATGTTGCTTCAGAGCTTCGTGTCGAGTTCGCAGTTCGAGGCGGCTGTTTTATCATACAACAATAAATACGCTCAGCGGTGGGACTTTTGCGCACTCCATCATTTTTTCACAGAGGTACGTATACATTTTTTGCCGGAAACATATTTTCCCCATTGAAATCTAAATTTTAAGAGTTTGGAAATTTCGTTTAACATGTGTCGCTCCCAAAGATCGTCGATGAAGAAGACGCGAAGTATTTCTTCGGCCAATTATTGCCGAAAATAATTCAACTCGCCCTTCAACTACCGACACTCGTGACCGGTGCGATACCTCTCTTGAAACAACACACAAACGGCTGTATAAGTTTTAGCCAACTACAAGTTGCTTCGTTATTGGCCAATGCCTTTCTCTGCACCTTTCCGCGACGCAACTCGTCAAATCCCCAATCGGAATACGCCTCGTACCCGTACATCAACTTTAATAGGTACCACCTTCGAAAGCATTGCCTCTTATCATTCGTTTTTCTCCTTGCAAGAAGTTGCATCCATAATGTAATGTTGACTTTTTTTAGGTTATTTTCGTCTTATAGAGCGGACAAGCCAAATAGATCACACGCCGTTATGGAGAAACTGAAGTGCCTCTTTCATTATTTTCGACGTGTCACATCTAAAGGTGCGTTGAAAAACTCGAAATTTGAATATGGTGAATGCAGAGTACTGAAAATAATACACATTCATGGATTAGAATCGGAATACAGTTTTGAATAGTACAGAAACCACGAATTCAGTTTTTTAATGCAAAATGAGCGAGGTTGAAAAATTCACGTTTGTGTCTTAAAGTATAACCGGCATATTCTACCACAATAAGCACAACGAATTCTTCTTTCAGCCTGTCACGGATTTCGCAAAGTATAAGCCTAATAGCGCGATGGGCAAAGACTAATCGATGAAACATAACAAAATGTTGAAATCGATGTTAATCCCAGTCAAATTGCGGCGTTACCATATGTTTCAAATTATTCAAAGGTACTCGATAATAAAACTAAATTAACGTTTCACCTTATTCGTAGTGCAGCTCCTGAGGGTACAATAACGATACAACGAAGGTACATTCCTCAGGAAGAATGTCCCCAATGGGACAAACTGGACGAGAAACTTCCGTTGCTTCATATCACGAGTAAGGGCACGATCGAAGCTGAAGGCGCCGGTTTATTGCAAGTGGACTTTGCAAACAAGTATGCAACGGTTTATTTTTATTATTGTCTTCGAATGATTCCAACAATATTTGCAAGTATTAATATAAATACGTTTACCGACAACAATGCAGATACGTTGGCGGTGGCGTTCTGAATTGGGGGTGTGTTCAGGAAGAAATAAGATTTGTGATATGCCCAGAACTTATGGTGACTATGCTCGTTACCGAAGCCCTCGACGATACTGAAGCGCTTATAGTGAGTGGCATCGAGCGTTATAGCAAGTACGACGGTTACAGCAACAATTTTGAATGGACTGGGGATTACATTGATGAAACACCCCGTGACAACAGCGGAAGAAGAAGAACTTCGGTTGTTGCGATAGACGCGCTTTGCTTCAAGCAACCCAACACCCAATTTAGCAAAGAAAATATGCTTCGTGAACTCAACAAGGTTTTCACAATTATTATTTTGTTACACGATGTTGTATGTTGGGTGACATGTATTTTCTGTTCCGATACATTCGAAATTTTTCAAATGATGTTTTAGAGCTACTTAAGGTTAACGATATATCCAAGTCCTATAGAAAATCTAACGCAACAATAAAAAATGAATGTTTCGTTTGCTCCAAACGTGTACCCAACATTTTTCAACAAACTGCGAATCTGATGAAAAATTATAGCTGCTTATCAGCAAGAGTTTTGCTTGCATTCTTACTCGGCTTTCTTTTTCTGTCAGATACCAGGAAAAGTGTACTGAGAAGATAGTACACAATTTATCAGCTTTTGTTGTAAATAATGTACTAAAAATGGAATAATGGTTCGTGCATTGTTATAGATTAACGTGTGGATTGATATGCTCAAATTCTGCCCTTTTTCTCATTTAGTTTCTTCGTTTCCTCTTATAATTGTACATTTAGTTTTTTGTTCAAAGTAAATAAATATAATTTGAGATGTTTTATCTTGCTTGCATGTCACAATAGGCATACGTAGGATTCAGCTCGTCGGAAATAAGTCAGGAGAATTTACCGGCGATAGCAACAGGAAACTGGGGCTGCGGAGCATTTCGGGGAAATCCGAAATTAAAAGTTCTTCTACAATTGATGGCAGCTGCTGTAGCCGGACGGTCGATGGTATACTTCACCTTTGGCGATACGAATTTACGAGACAGTGTAGCCGACATGTATTGGCATCTCGTTCAACGGAACATTGACCTCGGTTGGTTCATTTATTTTTAACGACTTCCTTCTCTGACGCTAAAAACTTTTTTTTTACCTTTGTCATCAAACAAAACGGATCGGATTCTGAGTCATCGATGAATAATCTCAACAGGTTTGAAGGAAGATTAAAGACACGAGGCTTATTTTTTTTAATCTATAGTTTTATTCGGAAAAAGTTGCGAACAATTCTACGTTCGATGTGAAAAATTGACACTTAAATTGTTTTGAAATATAAAAACATTGAGTATTTGGAATTATTTACATGTTTTGTTTTAGTTAAAAGACGAGCCTTAAATGATAGGCTTAATGTATAGAAAAACTCCGCAAAAAATATGACATCATCTGTTATTTATCGGCTTTTGTTTTGATTTATTGAATCTGTTACAGCTCAATTATTCTCTCTGCTGGCGCAATACGAAAAAGCCTCACCCAGTATGCGGTCGGATTTTTATCGTTTCTTATATAAGCGGAGCAGAATGAAACCCCTCACGAATTACTTTAACGCAGCAAAGAAGAATCCAGAGTCGAAAGTATCGGCTTGTAAGGATGAGATTACTAGCCGAGATGTGTCGAAGAGTAACAAAAACGTAAATTTATTCGCTGGAAGCGCTGCTAGTGAGAATGAGAAACACGAGGAAGCAAGAATATGCAACATGTTAGAAAATTCGAAAGAAATTGATGTTGATATATCGGTCGATTCGAACAAAGTCGAAGAAAGCAAACCGTCTGGAAATCGCGAATTCGCGATTAAATGTGGGTCGAACAAGCAAATCGAAAACAACGATCAGGAATCGATAGTACAAAAAAATAAATCTCTTTGGGATGCTATGAGAGATAAGGAATCCAAAACAATTAGCGGTAGTAGAAGAAGCGGACTCAGCTGCATTGCGACCATAGAAACAAAGACACCGAAAAAAGATTCACCGCCGAAAAATGATGTGCAGCCCCGCAATGAACCCGAAGGCATAGGTATCAAGACAGGAAGTCCAGGCAAAAATCTGAAGTCCCCCACATCAGCGATGAGTGTTGCTGGAAAAAAGTATAGTCCCGGTGGAAAGAAAAACCAATCCAAGATTCTCGACTTTTTTCCTCGAAGAATATCGTAAAAAAATCATTATTCTCAAAATATGAAAGGAATTGTTCCCAGGTTTACATCTTTGTACATACACGGTATCAATACAATAAAATCTGTACTGTTACTTTCGCACGTGAGTTTATCTTAAAATTGCAAACAGAAATACGTGATTGAAAAAACTTTCTTATTCGTTTAAATCGTTACTGTTAAATGCTTTAGGTGCTGATAAAACTTGTTTTGGAGCATTTATAATTCCGGACGTTTTTACTTGCTATCCTTGTTCTCCAGAATCCAGTAGTGTTTCTTAACAGCGGATAGGGATATTCTCTCGGAACCGCGCCGTTTGATGAGCTGAAAAAGAATTGATCATGAGAATTCCGTTTTGAAGACAAGTGAATCATATTTACAATAACTTTACACGGAAATATTGGGAAAAGCCTTGGATTTATCGTTAAACAATATAAAAACAACCGCAAAGTTAATGTAAATCATCTTTTTGCGGCCTCTCTCGATCTCTTGCAGGATTATACAAAAAGTAAAGCAGAAACTTTAATTTTGAAATTTTGTCATCGAATTTTTGTTATACTAAATTGCCAATTTGCGTTAATAGCGGTATTAGCGCAGCTTTGAATGGTGCAACGTTGCCGAGCTCATTACCATAGCGTTGAAAGAGTATTATACCGAAGCGATAATGTATGTCAAGTTGAAAAATGTTGAACCACAAACCTTTGATATGAGATCCTTAGCACCAGGTTTGATATATACAGGCCACTGCATACTCAAAGTCCTAATTTTGGTATAAGTCTCTTGCTGCGAATCACTAAGGAATGGTGGCTTGCCAACTAGGAACTCGTAACACAGAATCCCTAGGCACCAATGATCTACATAGATATCGTATGTTTGTCCATTTACCATTTCTGGCGGTAAGTAATCAAGAGTGCCACAGAGGGTGTTGCGTCTGGAAAATATGAGAGTTTATTACCGTAAACCTGCGTAGTGATTATACACTCGGTCAAATTAATCTTTATTGTTAATGTTTTTATTCAACATAGAAATAAATACGAAAATTGAAGAACCTTTACAGAATTATGCATTGTTCAATTAAATGATGTTTTCTAGTAAACCGGGCTACTTACTTCGAAGAAGGTGCATGAACAGACCATCCAAAATCGGCTAGTTTTATATTCCCCTTGTCATCGAGCAAACAATTCTCTGGCTTTATATCTCTGTGTATAACATTGTTTTTGTGACAGTAATCCAAAGCATCAGCTACCTGATATGTGTACTTGGCTGATCTGTAATGTCAATAATATGAATAAACGTTATTTTGTAAAAAGTAATCCTAGCAGCTCGCAATACGTGTATTTAACACTTAATATTTCGGAAGAGATGTTCAAAGGATACGACTCCATTGAATGTTAATATTTTTCAGAATGAAGAATGTATTTGTAAAAGTGCTTTGATAACAATGGAGCCTTAGTTTCATAAAAAGATTCTGAAGTATTCAACATTTTAAAGTCAAGAAAAATTCAGTAAAGTTGATTGAAATACTGAAGCGAAGGGTTGTCATCCTCCGACTTGTAGTAATTAAAAATAAAAAAATACATTATCTATGGTAATGCAGGTTGGATTAAAAAGCCAAAATACACAAAACTTACAAGTGTTCGTTGAACCTTTCGCCAGGATGACGCTTCATTTCTTTATATAGTTCACCACCAGCTGCAAATTCAAGAACCAAATATACCATTTTTTGGTCATGAAAGTACGTCAGAAGCTGAAGAATGTGTGGATGCCGAAGATGCGTCTGAATCTCAATCTCCCGCATCACTTGTTTCTCAACTCTGCCCTTTACGAGCTCGACCTTGTACAGAGTTTTGAGTGCCACGATATACTGAGTCGATTTTTCCCTTGCTAGATAAACCCTGCCGAATTTACCTCTTCCCAGAGGGGCACCCAAAACAAAATCATTCATGCTCCAGCTGTAATGGGCATTCCTGAAAACGTTGCGCACAGGATTGCTATATTAACAAATTTGAATTGTCTCCAATTTGTATCAACAGAATCTGGTATCAAATATCACCAATCTATAGTGGTCGAATAGGTGAATTCGGTTTCGCTTGAGGGAGAAAGAAATTAGTTACATGCCGCCACGACTCTGGATGTGTGTTTCCATTGCCTCAAGGGTTGCTGTCACGTCATCCACATATTTTGTGGGCACATTGTCCGGAATTTTGAATCCGTCGAACGACGTCGTCATTCTTACCAGTAATGTGCGAACGACTTAAACGGCTTTGCCCAAGACTCCTTTGCCTTCTTTCTTTGCGGTTGTCACAACCTGTGAAGAATTTTCACATCGTGTACATTGACATAAATGTAATGTTTATAGAAGACAATTATTGTAACGATCAAACATCACTCACGTGAACGATAATGGAACACGATACTCAAGGCACGCTTAACTCGAGGAAGCTCAGTAGACTGTTGACAATTCGGCGCGTTGGGATCCAACCGAAACTTTTTCGAAAGTAGCAGCCATGATGAATTTACGCGCGAGAGGGGAAGTGGAAACGGAAGTTTATAGCAGCGCCATTGATATAGCGGGAAATGACAAACTGGAAGGTTCTCTTTTAACGCTTCGATATATACGAAATAGGTCTTTAATACTGCAATCCATTTAAATGTAACGAATAAACATAAAAATCATTGTGCAATCGTCCCGTTTATCAAGTGTGTGCAAAGTATATTTCAAAAAGTTTTTATTAAAATTACATAATTAACAAAAAAGAGTAAATGCAACCTAGCCTTGTGTGAAACATGCATTTACTTAATTATATTCTTCGTATGATGATAATTCATCCATACAGCTGACGTATGATAAACCGTGGATAAAAATTGTCAGACTCAATTTTTTTTGCTTTGAAGATAACCTGAGAAACGCGAAATATCTTCATTTCAACCAATGACACTTGCAATGTTTATCGTTAAAATTAGCACCAGGAGAGAGAATTAAAAAAAGTAACGTCAAATGACAATGTAATTTGAAAAAAGAAACAAATAAAAAAACCCAATTAATATTCGCATTTTTCGGCGCGTCCGCATTCCTCGTTTGTTTAATTGTTTCAAATTCACACACATACGTACGCATCTGCGCGCATGCACGCACGCACATACACACAGAAATCTTAGGAAAATAGACAAGCGTTATGTGTTATATAAATTTACTGATAATTCGCGTTGTATTCGAGCACATATACATATATCTATAATATTTTCGTCCTGAAGTTTTTTGTTTATACATGTAAAATGTAAGATGTGGGCTCATGAATTACTTCTGAACGCTCGTTCCCCTTTTGTTTTTGTTTGTGCTACGGCAAAATTGACATTATCTTTAACGCTGCGAGAACATTCTTTTATTCCGTAGCTTCACCTCTTTCCTGTCTTGTCAAATTGTCTGCAACTAAAATATATAACTTCGAATTAAGTTTAAAAGAATAATGCTTAAGGTAAAAAAAAACCGAGAAAAGATTACAAATTTTCGGCACGCATTGAACGTAAATCAAAAGCAGATTCATAGTGACTAGAATAGTTCACAATTCACTCATTCACTGTTGAATCACGTTGTAAATTAGTACACAGTTCATAAAAAAAAATCATACAATAAAATGTGATGAGCACTATGCTTTGGTTTAGTAGCGTTGTAAATGCTGTGACGAACGTACTCAACACATCTGAAATATACACAGCAATTCCGTCGTTTCCTTTTTTGTGTTCGTTTCTATTTGATTATCTGCAAATTCTTGATATATTAGGGCCTTAGTTATTTTCGTATAAATTCGATGTTTAATGACTCGATAACTTATATAGCCTTTGAAAACGCATCTACGAGATAATCGTCCGTCCTTGAATAAACAAAGATAACATCATCGGCATGATCATCATCATCGTTCAAGCGACTCACGAAGCCTGGAAATAATGCCGACGTTGAACAAATGATACTACTTAATCCATAAGTGTAAAATATACACATACGTACGTGTCTGAGTGTGTATGCGTATGATACTTATTTTGTAGAGAGCCGAATAAATAACGCACCGGCCTCATGAGAACCGGCGATTAATCGTACAGTCAGTATCAATTAAGATTCGTTTATCCTTTATATAGAGAGCTTGAAACTCTATCAAGACTAAATTATAAATTACAATGGTCGTAGAAAAAAGAAACAATAACTTGTTGTGCAGTTTTGAAGTTTTGCGAAAAGTATCGAATTTCGTTTGTGAATCACGATGGATTCACACCGCCGCGGTCCCGACGAAAAATAGAAAGTTCGCGGGATACGAATAATGGAGAAAAACAAAACACCCAAACAAATAAAAAAAAGAAAGTACAATCGCATCCTCGTAAAACGAAATCATAAAAAACGCGATTATTGTAAAACAATGAGGTTCTAAATCCAAATATTGAAAATGTAGACGTACTGCAAGATGCTATCCATGTAGATAAATCTTCAGGGTTTAATCTGTGAGATCGGACGATGAATATGAGGAATAATAAATCTTAAAAAAAAAATCGACAGTTCAAGATCCAATTCGTCACAACGTGGAGCCTGATGTACATTTTTTTTCTATGCTACAGTATGTACATTCAGCAAACATCGGTGTGCCCCGTTAAATTGTCCTCTCCTATTACAGTAGTATTACATTTGTAAGAATAAAAAAGAAACGCAACTGAATATTAGGTATTTATGATTAAAATATGGCGTACTCGCAATACTTTGAAAAGAAAATGAAAAATGATATTACAGGGGAAAAAGCATATGACACACATTCTCCTATATATCGCTACTCTAACACTTTTCGGATATAAAAAAATAGCACTGTCCAAGAGTACGGGAATATCGAGTTTGTTATTCGGTTATTTCCCACGTTTATATCGAGTTGTGTTTGTTTTTCTTTTTCTTTCTTTTTTTCTCCCTATTTTCCGTTGCAGAGCCGGGTACTTAAAAGTTAGAGAGTTATCGTGTGTTGTGAACATCTGTATTCGCGGCCTAATATAGACCAAGTGTACAATTAATTTCTGCAGCAAAAAACGTTGAACGTTACGCTGCATCGGGTAAACCTTTTTCGGAATAGTGGAATATCAAGAGTTAATAAACGATTCGAAATTCGGTAGGGACTCTCGTATTTGTGTACCATTGAATATTAATGAGTATAAAAAAAGCAAAAGAAATTTCGAAAGCATCGAAAAGTAATCTTGAATTATATGTAAACAAGATACTGCAAAATGCACTCTCTTTGGCGCTTTCTTTCTTTCTCGCTAGTTTCATCCATTGGATACATATATATATGTATGTTAACATATATATGCGTGGCCTGCACTACATGTTTAAAAATTTGCCTTAAATATCATTTCCTGAATGCAATTTTCGCCGTCCATTCCGCGCTTCCTTCACGCAACAAAGTCCACTAGGAAGTTCCCGTTCACAACAAGACGCACGCGCGTTTCATAACCTGGTGGAAATATCGATATACAAGAACTCCTGCGCAAAATTTAACACTCTGCCACAATTTTTGTCGTTAATCTGCTAATTGGCGTTACCCGATAACTATGTTACAATTTTTGCTGTACTGAGATAATTAGAGTTTAAATATTCCCAGCATATCTGTGATATGAAAGGAAAACTTTATCAAATCTTTATAAAGCAAAAAAAAATCCGTGCTTCCAGTTTTAGTTACACAGAAGTATGTAATATTAAAGAGCCGAAAAACGTAAAAACATTCAAATATAAAAAATAACAGCATGATTGGTCGTTAGCCGTAATATTGATCAATATTGCCGAATAAGTTCGACAGATTATCAAGATTTGATTTACATTCACATGTTTTCTTTCTTACCGGCTCGATATTTTTTATTCACCGGTAACTATAAATTTTGAAGAGATACATATTTAAATCTACATTTCTGTAGCACTTTGACTGTGATCACAACCATTCCTGAAATCATCTAAGGAAGCAATATTTTCTGACGGGGATCTAGATGTTCTACATGCGATTCTCTGTAAAATCCAAATATTTGCGTGTTTTTTTCGTACGTCTCGTCGTATGCCAACGGAGAAAGATAAACATTAAAGACTGGTGCAATCAAGTAAATAGATCGTGGAAATAATTACCTCGCGTAATAACGATCGAATTCGTTCGTAGATAAACGTTAAAAGGGCCAAAGCAATTGCCGTCTATATATTGTATGTTGTATCCATGAGATTTGCCAATCCTGGAATTTCAATTCTAGCATATTTAGAAAATCTAAACATTACGACATCCCCGTCTGTCTCTCTTTTTTTCTCGTTATCTGGACAACTCGTCCTATTGGTTTATCAATTTACACGTTACCGTATGGCAGTTAAATGCTCCGCTTCTTATTTGCAGTCTTTTTCGTTAAATCTGGCACGTGAAATATGGAAAAATATCGGAAAAGAATTAAGGCGAACGTATGAAATTAGAACATGTAAAGCGTGCTGAAAAACATACGCTAAATGGTTTTTAATTATGTATCTCATCAAGTTTCTTGTATACGCGCTATCACCATAAAAATTTGAAATTTAAAAAATGTGTCTAAAAACGCAATTCTCAGAAAATTCTTCCTTGAAAATACCTCTTCATGTAAGTAATATTCTTACAAAATGAGAGGCTTCCGTTAAAGACAATGTATAATGTTTGATTTTTGTACTTAAATATTAGATCAGATGTTGTGGAAATCGATATTGAACTGCAAAATTGAGTTTCACTTTAAAATAACTTTGAGACATTTGTATAGGGTTTTATAGGACACATTCGCAAAGAAAAGTGCCGGAAGATCAATTTTGTGAAAAGATTATTTTTTTGATAGGTAAGACAGAGATATTTATACGCGCCGTAATAAAAATGCGTGGAGCCATGTCCATAACCACCACAATAAACATACGTCAATTATTCCGTCACATTGTATAGAACCGATGTTTCATTTCGTTTGTCTATGCTATGGCACAATTGGCCGATTATAATGGCATTCTCAGGCCCGTCATTGGTTTTGTTTGTTTTATCTCATAAAACTCTGCGGCAGTTTGAGCAACGTATGTATGGCGAAAGTCTTGTACTTTAGGGAATGGTTTTTCTTTCTCATTCGCAATTTCGAATCGAATAATAACTGAAGGAAAATTGAAGTTAGATCATTCTAGTGAACGAAAGAAGACTATGGTTTTCAGAGTATATTCGAGATGTAGCCAATCGTGGTAAAAAAAGGAAGAAAAAAGGAATAATTGAAGAATTTCAGTCGGATTAAAAAAATGCATGTCACATAATTGCCTGGGCTCAGCGTTTTTTAAACCTAAAACTTTCATAACCGGTTATTTATGCATATTTAACACGCACTAATTCCGGATACTACGAATTGTACTTCAGCTGAGACGCGGCAAAAATCGATAGCAGCTGCCAAAATAAATATCCGACATTTAACGTTCACACTAGGTTGGAGATTAAAAAGAAAGAAAAACTGCAAAGATTTAAGTTAAAAACACAATTGATACGATAATCGTTGACTCGAGCTGCATTATGGCCAACGAAGTCATAGGCTACTACTTCGATTGTGATTACTTATTCCTTTCGTTTGTGTGTTTTTTTTTCCTAGAATCGATCTCGTTCGGGTAACCAGGATACTCCATTTGTGTTTCTGCAGTCTCTCTTACAAAACAGTGCACCTTCGCTGTCGACGCTTCTGTGGCTCTGGTCGTAGAACGGCGCGGACCGCTTCGTCGAAAACTTGTTTGAGGCCGCGTTGTGTCAGTGCCGAACATTCCATATATTTAACTGCGCGTACCTGAGGAAAGCAAAACATCCATCGACTTTGAGTTTCAATAGATTTTCGCTCGGGTTGAAGAAAAACTGTTATAAGCTTGCAACAACGATTTTGTAACCTTGTTCGCTAATTTTTGTCCCTGCTCGCGTTTGATGGCACTGAGCCCTTGTTCTGCCAACAAAGTCAGTGTTTCTCTGTCATCTCGCAAATCAATCTTCGTTCCAACAAGTATCATTGGAGCATCCGGGCAATGATGCTTTATTTCAGGATACCATTTGCTGGTGACATTTTCGAAGGACGACGGACTGGTCACCGAAAAACAAATGAGGAATACGTCCGTCTGCGGATAGGATAGGGGACGGAGTCTATCGTAATCCTCTTGACCGGCTGTGTCCCAAAGACCTAGGCTCACTGGAATTCCATCTACCACCATCGGTGCTGAATAATTGTCGAACCTGGAAGACCAAGGAATGACAAGCGAGTGATATTAAAGTACCAACAATGAAACTTTGCTCGCTGTAATAATTACAAACTCTTTGTAGAACAGATAGGCTCCAGCGATGTCAATAAAAAAGGATATATAGTTTCAAAACTGCACTGCCTTCCCTTGATAACCGTGACATGGAAGTGTTCACCAAAATGTGACATTCCAATACCTTTGCCAGTTATTGTTCTTTAAACAAAACTCTCCATTCTCAACAGAATTTTATGTGTGTACCTTTTTCCAGTTCCTTAAGCCTTAGGTACACATTAACATAAGATTGATTATTTGCAAAGGTAAATCGGGTTTACAGCTACAATATCAGACAAATTTCTTATCAACTGTTGAATAATTCTGCGCATGAGTATGTATGTACTTCAGCCAAAAGACGATATGTCAGAAAGTGTGAAATGCGCTTCACCGGAGTTGGTAACTTTCAATTCTGTCATTCATAAATCCTCCATACATGAGGATCTAAGTGATTTTCAAATCATTTCAATTTTCAACTGGATGACTTATATGGAATGAAGATGCATCTATGAGATGAGTCAGCGAGCGCATATAAATAATAATATCATTTATATTCTAAGAACTGAAAGAACTGTAATTGGAAACTGTTTATTAATCAGAGATACGATGCACGGTGAAAATGAGATTTGATTATCGAACATTGTTCCGTAAGGAAAAGGAAATGGAAAAAGTTTGTGGGAACGGGTCACTTCCTGTGAAAGGGAGGATATTCTTGCCTCCTTTAAAACTATAATTAGACACCCCTAGTTGGGGCTTATGGGCAACAGCAAGAATCACAGGTCTTCACAAACAAGAAGCAGGGTAAACGACACTGTCCTCTTTGTTTATAATTGATCATTGATGGAGTATAGTTCAGTGGAAGATCATCATGTCATTGATAAAAGTACTCACACTGTAGGCACATATTCACCAGGAAAACTGTCCGTCGTATAAGATATCAACATGCATGTTTTGCCAACTGTTCCATCACCGACCACAACGCATTTAATTGGCCTGCCGGAACTCATGATGTGGAATCTATACAAAACAAACGAAAAGATAGTAATCGTATGATACTCGCATTACCGTCGCATACTTCAGAATAATGCGACTACTTTGTGGATGACTGTCATTTGAAATAGTGTTCCTGGACATGAAACACTTTATGCAGGCAATTAATTGGAGCGTGCAATAAATTAAGTGCAAAAACTGCCGTCGAAATATGAACAAATCGATAGTCCTTAGGCAAAAATCATCGAATTCAAACTTGAAGGTTAATGCAGACCGTATATGCGCAAAATCTTCATAGAAGAGTACTTTTGTATTTACAGTTCAAATATGAAACGAACTCGGAGAAACTTAACACGAACACACTTAATCGCTAAATCGAACTGTAAACAAATGCACGACTCGGTCATTAAGAGAGGAAAAGAGGAGAAACGATTCAAAGAAGACAACTCACCCCTGTTCGAACTGCTACGACGTTCAGTTTCGTAAATAACTTTATTGAGAAGCCTACGATAACAAGGTTTGTGGGTGTACAATAGGTTTTTCTTCAGCAAGTCATGCGAATAGGTTTTATCGCCATGACACAGTATTGCGATTTTCGAGAGATTGAAACGGACGTAGCCCTCCACGGCGCTTGGTGACAGATGTTCGACAATTGCCTTTCTTTCCGTCTCCACTCTCGCACTGCTCCTTCCCCCTCCCCGCCCTTTCCGTTAAACTCGTACGTGCTCGTACGATTCACTTTTCCAATGAAAAAAGCTGAGTACTTTTATTTTTCGAGTCTTTAAAATAGTTTTTATTAGACGACGCCTTACGGGGTGCGGGGGCGGCTGACTTGAGACGTAGGTTTCTATTTTTCTCTTCTTACATTGAGGTATGGTTCGTAAAGTCGGAAATTTCGATCTTTTGAGCTTCAATCGATTGTGGACTATCGAAGAATATATTTGTAAATTATATGTAAAAATTCGAATATTGTAATTAGAGTTGGGAGCTTTACCTCTCCCATCACCACATTTTACTCAACTCATATTTTCTAAACACTTTTGCAAGCTCAGAAATTTTAACAGTTCATCTCTTCACGCTTATGTGCGTACAGTATCCTTCCAAGCCTCGTTCACTCTATTCATAAGGAATGAAACAAAGTTGAAAAGTAGCAACGAAACTGAATGATTTCATAGCCAGCAATATGCGCAGCAAGAGGATGAAAGCTTAGGCCGTAAAATATAACTGCAAACGAAGTTCAGGACGTTCTACGAATGCATATGAATATTCTGATCATGCGTATCGCCGCCGAATAATGTATTAAGCATTTTATTCAACATATTTTGAATGTGATGCGAGGGTGCATGTTTAATAAATTCATTTTACTCGGAGGAATAGAGGGAGGGTAGTTTTCACGCCAATATTTTAATGAAAGTTTATTTATTTATTATCTCAAAAACAGATCCAGTATTCGGTCACCATGGCAGTTTTTTGTTGACAGATTGGCTTAAGCTTCCAAAAAGTTGTTCCCTCGGATTTAGCCGAAATTGTGCAAAGATATTCCATCTAATAAATAAAGTAATCACCGAAAAGGATTTTTAGCGCATTCTAAAGATTTACGAAGAATCGAATTTCAAATTTCATTTTTTAGCCTGTACGATTATATCTATATCTCTCGTTTTAACCGATCGATATTCCCACTCCTGCGACTTAACTGTTTACTGGCATGCCGCAAGCGATAAAGGCGCATGTTAAATAACACGCATATGTGTTAAATAATAAACTTTGATATTCGATTTCTTTTAAACTGTCGAAATGAGCAGAAAACCTTTTTTGTGAATTCTTTCATATATTAAATAGGATACCCGTGTAAAGTTTCATCTAAGTCGGCCACGGTACAGCTTTTCGGAAGCTTATCCACCGTACGGTCAATACCAAAAGTACAGCGTTTCCAAGTTTGAAATGACGATAACGCGAAAAGTCGTTGGGGGGTTGTCACCAACTTTTCCGTGAAGTGTACAGAGTTCGCGTTTTGGTAGGGATTGTCGAAAAGAGTTAGGTTCATCACTCAACGACAAAGATAGGACGATATACTTGGCGGCGAATTCGTGAACCATTGGCGAATTTTCCCGCATCGTACTTGTCATCCGCGGAGTACGCACATAACCAATAAGTGGTCACGCAATTCTTCGCAAGAAAAATCACGAACATTCGAATAACCGAAGTCAATATTTCAAAGAGTAATAGTGACCCAGTGAAAGATGGGAACGGATCACACGCACCGACGCTGGGGTCACCTGAAGAAGATTTTGGAGAGATCCGGACCGTTCTGCAGACCGGACTTCGAGCCTTCCCCTGACACGCTACAATTCTTGATGGAAAGCTGCAAAATTTTGGTGATTGGTGCCGGTGGATTAGGCTGCGAGTTATTAAAAAATTTGGCCTTGATGGGATTCCGGCAAATACACGTGATCGATATGGATACCATTGAATTATCGAATCTCAATAGGTAGGTACGACCTAAGACTCAGGATCTCGCAATTTAGCCAGTTACTAGTCTTTCCAAAAAATGTCTGTGCAAAAATCCTGTTTATGTGGTCAAAATCTCTTTCTTACTCTCTTTGAATGTTTATCATCCTTGACACCGATTGGTCCGGATGTATAACACAAACATGGCCTTTGGCAATCGTATTTTATTAATTGCTGATCTCCAAAGAAGAATCGTAAAGGATGGTTGAATGATGAAATTGTTCCTAAGAGAATAGCTATGAAAAAACACAAAATTTGAAAAACTGTAGATCTGATGAAATAAAAACACATACAACTTTAAGCGAACCAGTATTCTAAGAGAATCATTGTTTCCTTTTTGACTCGGATTACCAGAACTTTCAAAGTTCCGATGTAAGTGCCAAGCGCTGTTGATTCATTCTACCGTAACTCTACAAAAAAATAGGCAGTTTCTCTTTCGCCAGAAGGATCTGGGATGTTCCAAAGCTGAAGTCGCAGCCAAGTTCATAAACAACAGAATAACCGGATGCAATGTAGTGGCGCACTGCTGCATGATCCAGGACAAGGATGAGTCGTTCTATCGTCAATTTCATATCATCGTGTGCGGTTTGGATTCTATTACCGCAAGAAGATGGATCAATGGCATGCTGTTGTCACTACTGGTCTATAAGGATGGAGAGTTGGATCAGAGCAGCATAGTGCCAATGGTCGATGGCGGCACAGAAGGCTTCAAGGGCAACGCCAGAATGATACTGCCCGGACTGACCGCGTGTATCGAGTGTACGCTTGATCTTTTTCCACCACAGGTAACCATTCGATAACAAAATGTTCCTTTGCTAAAAGATATTGATAAATTAACAATAAAGAAATTACATAGCCCTAAAACTTTTTAACACGTGTCAATGTCACCTTAAAACCGGCTGGATGTTAATATTGAGACAAAGAATATCGTCCTCTGACTGACTACATCAGTCTTCTAAATTGTGTTAATTGCATCATTAGTAACATTTAGACTTTCTATACATTTCTACTTTGACCACAGATCACATACCCATTGTGCACAATCGCGAATACGCCTCGTTTGCCGGAGCATTGCATCGAGTACGTAAAGGTAGTTCAGTGGCAGAAGGAGAATCCTTTTGAATGTGTAATTGACGGAGACGATCCCCAGCACGTTAACTGGATATATGAAAAATCGGTCGAACGAGCCACCCAATTCGGGATTCGCGGCTTGACTTACAGGCTGGTTCAAGGAGTTGTCAAGAACATTATACCTGCCGTTGCTTCGACTAACGCAGCAATTGCAGCGACATGTGCAACCGAAGTGTTCAAACTTGCCACCAGTTGCACATCCTCGCTCAACAATTATATGGTACGCATTTCGTTGCAAGTTAACTTTCATCCCTCAGATATTAAGTACTATGAATGTCACGGTTAATGATCAAATACCGAATTATTGTCAGTAATCATGATCCGATATTGTCATATCACTGTCCATGGGTTAATTGCAAAACTTCGTCACCAGGTCCTCAACAACTCGGACGGGATCTACACGTACACATACGAGGCTGAACGGAAACCCGATTGTCTCGCTTGCAGTCAAATACCACGAGAGATTCGCGTTCGCGATGAATGCGTCAAGTTGAAAGAATTTGTGGAATTGTTGTGCGAACGGCGTGACCTGCAGATGAAGAATCCCGGCCTAACCGCCAATGTGGGCGGTAAAATGAAGACACTTTACATGCAGAGTGTACCGAGTATCGAAGAAAAGACACGTGTCAATTTGTCCAAGACCCTTGCAGAGCTGGGCCTTGAGGATGGTGCAGAAATCAACGTGGCCGACATAACAACACCCAACACCATAGTCTTAAAGATTCGATTCGAGCCTCGTGATGTTGATATGGACTAACCAGGAGATAAAAAACACATTATCCCCTTAACATGTTTCATTTCCTTGAAGTTACAATACACCCTGTGAAAATGCAATGCGGTTTGGATGGGTTATCGTCTAAAAACTACAAATTCTAGTGTCAGGTGTTGAAGGTACATTATAAATATCTCATGCTCCAGATTAAACATTTTATTAGTCACCTAATTGTATTACAACTCATAATCACTTTTTTCCTTCATTAAGAGGGAGTCGCACACCCTCCCCCCCTTGTCTATCGATCGGAGTGATAGTTTCCCATGGATCTCCTAAACGGATCTTTAGTATTTCATGAAATTTCCCCAGACAATGTCAAATTGATAGACGAACGGCTATCTTCTCCGCAAATTTCTCAAATCGGAACAAAAATTTACAAATTGTATTACCACGCGAGCGTCGTGATGGAAATGCGGTAAAATAAGAAGTTTGGTTAGGATCACGACTTGGAGGGACGAAGAGCCGCGTAGCTATATTCAGAACACACATTTTGGGACCTCAACCATTTGATGCTGTCACATATTTTAGAAAATCCATGAAAAACCATAACTTGTAGGTATTTGTGTAGGGTTTTGAGAAAATATCGTCCGACATTTGTGACATTTAGTTCGGGCGAATGCCGGAGCGCTGTACACTCGAGAATCCAGTGTTACGTATGTACGTATACACATACTCGTACACGAAGCCCGTCAAGGCTTCTCGAACGACCACCGTAAACTTAGCCGGACAACTTAAACGTTTCGATAAGCATATATGTTTAATCGTTTGGTGGTCGTTTGGTGGTGATTGGTAGCCTAATAAAAA
>JAPYZJ010000497.1:0-62550 GCA_030522765.1 Ophioninae sp. B BG-2022a
CAAAAAAAGAGGCAAAGGGGTATGTATGGAAAAATTGGCAAAAATCGATGGTCCAACTTTGAAATTCTGCAAAAAATCGAAAAATCATCGGATTTTAATAATTAAGAAAGCATTTTGAAGAGAAAATCATAACGAAGAGATTGAGCACAGGGTGGAGTGCCAAGTGTCAAAGGGAAAAAAGTTATCGATGATTGAGTGACAAAACTTTTTTTGCCCTAAAATCCAAAGAATTTTTGGATTTTTAATATTTTTTTAATTCATCCATTTCGATGTAATTTTATCCCCTGATCACGAATCTACCATTAAATTTCCCCAAAACCTAACATTTCCCCCAAAACCCAAAATGTTTATAGACGACAACAAATGTGTATATTCGCTTGTTTATAACAATCAATATTTGTACAAAATTCAGTAGCAAGTGGACGAGTGACCTTCACGAGGCAAAATTACCGAACGGGTAACACCGATTTTGCAACGTCGAAATGGATCGCGTCAGAGATGCGCGCGCATGGCAACCGCTACTGGAGAAAAATTAACAAACAATAGAGAAGGATTAGGATATTCACATCAGACTAGTTCGTTCTTCGAACTTGTATACGTTATGGACGTTAATTGCACTTTCACTCGTTACGCGCTATCGAAATTCCAATAACGCCACCTTCGCTCGCGCTAAAAAGGGGAACTAAAGTTTGAGAACGCGATCAAAGGGCTAAAACTGCAGCCACGGGAATCGGTCGGCAAATTCTTCATTTTTCGTCAATCGTTTGCAGCAAGAAAAAGTATGAGACCGCAGTGTTCATTATCTGCAAAGGCAACGATATTTTTATCCATTAACGTAATCGAGGGCGGATTTAATAACATATTGGGACACACCTACCGCAAGGAACATATCCAACGATATGGTCGAAAAATGACACGCTTTTAGAACGAAAGGCTTGTACATGAGCATGATTAGAATGTTCGATAAGAAAGCCTTGTCGCTGGAACCGTGCCATCCGCTGAAGTACACCGATTCTTGAAAAGCTTCGGACTGTTAAAATGGAGCCTTTTACTGCCGCAGTTTTACTGACTGTTGACGGAGCATGAGTATCGCTCATGTTTACGCTTCAATATTTCTTTTGAATAAACTTACCTCGGTGGTTAAAAACAAGCCGTACCACCCGTAAAGTAGCGTCTGTATGAGCTTCATAATGATGTAAACGAATACCAATGTGGCCTTGTCAATACTGATCTGTGATACGGAAAATATAAATCGAGCATTCTTCAATACTTCCTTAACTACGATTTGATGTTGGGTTATGTTCACTATCATCTTCCCTATATCTGGAAATCTCCGGAATTACGATCATTTTTGGAATCTGAAAAGGCACCTTCAAGGGAATTGGAAACTAGAGTCCTAAGAAGCAGAAAAGCGTCAATTGCGTCCACCTTGGGTCGATGTTTTTTGCACAGAGGAATGGCTCGTGTGTCAACATGGTAGTACACTAAAATGGCGGCATTGTAGCGAACGCCCTGATTTTTAGGATTCTAGGTGAAAAATCTCCGAATTTCAGGGCGGAGATAACGAATTGCACTTTTTGTGGAAGTTTTCCTGGTAGCCTAAAGTTGAGCCGATTTACCTGCGACGCTTGGAAGATGTTTGCGCAAATGGTCATTGCGCTGGTCATCAGCATCCACAAGACGATTGGTCCGTAAAGAGCTTGAAGTTTATCGCGACAAAGAGCGAGCGTTTGACGACGTTCAACGCACTCCTTCATTACAGTATTGTAATCCTCTGACGAGGTTAGAGTCGCCATTCGATAAGAGATAGTTCGAAATTGGCTTGTCATCTGGAAGACGTAGAAGCCGAAGAGGGCATCGGTACCCGTAGTTATAGCACCGACCCCCACACCTGTACATAACTCGCTGGCATATTGAACAATAAACACCCCAAGATTTTCTCCCATCGACCATGGATATTTCGTCGGGTAGGGCGTCCGATATTTTAACTTCTTAACACCGTGTAGCTGTTGCATTAATATCGATATTATTGGGGTAACGTTGTAAATCGCGACGAGCATCCAGGTAGATATAGAGAGCCACATTGTCGGCCGATAAAAAAATCCTAGTGGCGAAAGCAGCGCCGGACGTAGTTCGGCCCTCGCCAAATCTTTTTTAAAGCCCATTTCCAGAATTTCGTGCAGCTCGACAAGATCATCGCGATAAAGCGAAAATATTAGTACCTTGTAAAAAAAAACGAATAATTGGTGACCCGAATGTGAGCTATGTTCACCTGTCAAATGAATTCCTGTGCATAAATGCTACAAAGGAAGGTCAGTGAGCTTGTGGATATTCGGTAGTTCTGAACTTCAACGTCGGCAACGCTGCGATCACACTTGACATTCTCGGAGAGTAGAGAGAATAGGGAGGGACTGAACGACATTTGGTGATAACTCCCGATTTCACCAAATCATTCATCCTCCATGTTCTCGTACTCTTGTCAACAGCCTTACGTGCAGATCAGAAAACTCCAATGGTGGGGATAAGTCGCTTACTGAAGACATGTTTAATTATTGGAGCCGTTATTAGAGTCACCGTGGTAGGATTTCACGTTCAGACGACACGTGAAAAAAATGAATGATTGATTCGATCACATTTGACTCATTAATCGCAATCGAAGTTCAACCCTTGGCAATCTAAGCTAGCCTGACAAACGATTTTGAACGCTTGATTTCCAACCCCTAATTCGATTCTACTACCCGTTTCACAATTAAACACCACTCATCACTCCGGCTTTTTATTTCACAATAAACACACGATGACGGCAACGAGTTGTGGCTATGCTGAGAAATACATTTTTCCTCGCAAGCCACAGTATCCCCATCACTAGAATTCGAGGTCGTTTCCGGTCATGCATCTAAGACTGCGCTTCGTTATCACAATGTTTGGGTTTAGTCGAAAGAATCTTAACATTAATATTAACTAACCGAACAGCAGAGGTGCAGAAATGATACTTGCGCGGCGAGCGGAAGTTAGTAGAACTAAGACTGAGGTTACTGCAGGTAAAATCTGACTGAGCCTTTGTAGTTCATTCTCTAATCCTGAGATGGCGATGCGAAACAAAAAAATTACCTTCAATATGGCGGTGTAAAAGCTGACAGCGATTCCCAGGCCCTTCGCGACCAGACCCAAATTCGTGACGTGATTAAATACGAAGCACATTATACCGGAACTGGAGAAAATACAGCACATTACGTAAAGAACGGAGATAAGCCGATAGTGAGCCGAGTATCCGGAACCTGGCCATAAACCCGCGAGAAGTAACAATCCCTTGACATCGGAAGCGTATTTCTCGTATCGCCTGAGCTCGCATTCCATTGTCTCGGGTGAATGCACGGCAACCCTTTCGTTCGGATCATTGTTCGGCATAACCGTCATCGACTCGAAATGATATTCTCAGGTCACCAGAAAATGAACGATAACAAGGTCCCAAGCTCGTGCACAAAATGGCGTAACTAGCCGAGAAAATTGAGTTCGATCGTGCCCCTGCATAACCTCACTTATAAGTATGGAACTCCCATTATTTATGCCTCCGCGTATCGGCGGGATCCAAAGGCAACGATCCATCGACGATCTCCGATGTAACCGAGCCTTCACGTTAAGCAGCTCGCTCGACCATTATCGTCGAATTATTTATGTCGATGAGCTCGTACACCAAGCCACCTGACAAGTGTTCGTCTGCATGACGCTAACCTACAATCTTTGCTCCCGCGATTCATCGTAATCGCTCGAATCGGGAATCCACGGCGTAACTGCATTTTCTATAATGGGGGAGAAACGTTGAAAAACTTCGAAATCGTTGCTCGAGGTTACCCCACCCCCTCCGCTGTCTCTTATACCCCTGCGGTAGTCACTCGAGGTGAAGTGTTCGAACCGCGCGGAGTCTTTTTTATCCGTAGGTTGAAGAATTTCATTTTTAAGGTTAAGCCCGTTATCAAAACAAAGCAGCTCAAGGTTTTCACGCCTACGGAAAAATAAATAAAATTGCCCATACGTTGACTTTAGTCACATCTTCATTAAAGCGAAGTAAGTACGAATTGACACAAAGTCCGGAGTTACGGGGAAATGTTTATATATTATTTTTAATGCATAATGTGAGTCGGTATCTATCCGATAAAGTTTTTTCTCTTTCTCACAATATGTAAAAATACGAGGAATTTTTAAGAAGAAATGCTCATATCACGGAAAGCAAAAGTTTCCATAACTTGATAGAAATTGTGAATTACAAAAAGGCAAGAGATTCGGCTAAAATCGGAAACATTATTTTACTTAAGAGTACATCAATTTTCCATTTTTTCGAATAATCTCTGAAAGACTTTTTTTAAAAACGGTTTTTTTTTAAATTAATTGGCAATTAATTATTATTATTATTGTTTCAATTACTGAAATTTAAGAACAAACCGATTAGTTGAACTTTGCCAATTTGAGTGGTCAATGAGACCCTTACGTATTCGTTACTATCGAACCCGTCTCAAATATTAGATGTTAGTCCAAGTTCTGTATTTTCGAGCTCCCTCGGAATAGCGAAAGTTATTATCTAGAAATAGATTATTTTATAATCGAATTGTTATAGAGCGTTATATAAATTTAAGAGTTTGACAATTCTTGTTGACCGATAAGATTCTATTTAATCTAGTTATTCAGAGAGACTCTGATGACGGCTATTTGAACCTAAAATGTATACATTTTCACGGTCGCTATTGGGACTGCGGATACTCTAATCTTTATTGCTGGAATCTTCCCTCGCGAGTACTTTAAATGACCACTACGTGTCGCCTCTGTCTGGAGCGGAGTTTACATTTTTACATACGGTTTCGGTTCATCCACGTATTCCATCAGGTCTCGGAATTCCAATGGTCGTGGCAGGTCATTTGAGGCAAGGCCGAGTAGGTGACCGGGATAGGACACTTACAGCGACCGCGCAGTCTTACCTTTACTGAAAGCATGTTTAAATCTTGCAGTGACCGCTAGAGTTGCTGCGGTCAGGTTACGCGCAGAGGCGCTGGTTAGCGGGGGGAATTGGTCGCAGCCCCACCAACGGATTTCCATAGCAATTCGATCTCCGTTATTATACATAGTTATTTATTATGATAGCGAATTTATAACACGTAGAAAACGGCATTTTTTAATCAATATACTGGGAAAAATGCAATATTTAATCGATTGAATTACCAACCCAAGTTTGGCGAGTGTACTTAATGTTCGACCATTTTTACTCGGTTCTACTAGCCGTTCTGAAAGTCGGTCCCCTACGCGACTTCGCCATATTATTTCACAATGAATTATCACAATAAACACTTATCAGTTTCTCATAGAAAAATCTTCGATTTTTCGGGTTTTCAGGTTATGTTGATCTGGGAACCCGATTACAGCGACGAGGTGTAGCTGTGAGAACTAAATTTTTCCTCGACAAACGATCATATCCCCACCACCACGATTTGGGATTGAGATGGCTTTGGATCCGTATATAAGGCAGTGCTCTAATCTAGGTGTATATACCTAGACGTGAGGAATGTTTTTCGGCTTATGTCACGTTTCATTCACTTGTCCGCCATAAGCGGCGCTGCCGTCGGGTAGTTCGGTTTGAGTCTCTAATGAGATTTATGGTACCTGTCTTAGTTATACAGCTTAATCCTACTCTTTCATGCATTTTGCTGATATCGAGGCGAGTGAAGAAACATCCTCGCTTATTGTTTCGTTTTTAGAGTTTGAAACGAAGTTGCTCTATTAGAAAACGTTTTCGAAAGAAAAATTAGTTTCGACTGATTTGTACCTTATGGCAATTGTACGGTTCGAAAAACACCAATGATCCATTTTGAAATACACTTTGTCTTCCGACTGTAGTGATTGAAGGAAGTGTCTCTTTTCATGGCTCATGATGGGGCTGTGCGTTAAAGGTACTATCGTGAATATGACAAGTGTTGTATCGTACGCGTTTCGTCGACGAATTCGTAATTTACCTTTAATATGGCGGTGTAACAGCTGACCGCGACACCCAGGCCCGTTGTTACCAAACTTAAATTTGTCACGTGATCGAACACGAAGCACATTATGCCGGAACTGGCGTAAACACAGAACATTACGTAAAGAACGGAGACGAGACGAAAGAGTCTGGAGTATCCGCGACCCGGCCATAAGCCAGCGAGAAGCAGCATTCCCTTGACACCGGAAGTGTACTTTTCGTATTGCCTGAGCTCCCATTCTATCGTCTCGGGTGAACGAACGTCAACCCTCTCGTTTCGATCATTGTTCGGCATAACCGTCATCGACTCGAAATGATATTCTCAGGTCACCAGAAAGTGAACAATAACAAGGTCCCAAGCTCGTGCACAAAATGGCGTAACTAGCCGAGAAAATTGTTTCCGATCGTGCTCGTGCATAACCTCACTTATAAGTATGGAACTCCCATTATTTATGCCTCCACGTATCTGCGGGATTCAAAGGGAACGATCCATCGACGATCTTCGATGTACCCGAGCCTTCACGTTAAGCATCTCGCTTGACCATTATCGTCGAATTATTTATGTCGACGAGCTCGTACCCCAAGCCAACCGACCAGTGTTCCGCCTGCATGACGCTAACCTACAATTTTTACTCCCGCGATTCACCGTAATCGCTCGAATCGGGAATCCAACGCGCAATCGCAGTTTCCATAATGGGAGAGAAACGTTGAAAAACTTTGAAATCGTTGCTCGAGGTTGCGCGATGTTGCCCCAACCCCTCTGCCATTTCTTTCGCCGGCGCAGTAGCCACTCGAGGTCAAATGTTTACAGCGAACGATACGCGTAGTGAACTTCTTTTCAGCCACTTTTTTTATCAATGTCTATTAAGAATATCGATGATAAAACGTTGCAAGAAGTCATGGAACATTTTCCGAAGCGCAACTCGAATGAGTTATGTGTAAAAAATAATAGTTCCATTTTTAAAAATAATCGAAGAACTACACAAAGTTATTAAAAAGTGACACCTGAGAGTGAGGTTAGTTGCAATTTACCATCCATTAGAATTCGATGTAGCGAAACGTATTATAGTGAAACGTAGATAGCAAATATGATTTGGTAGACTGCAACGTCATTAATTTTCCTTATTTCGGGCACGTGATAAACTGCCAGATCTGAACACTAGGCTCACATGCAGATCTCGAAAGTTGTAAGGCAAGGAGTGTATGAAATAATGAGGCAAAGCACTGCCACTTCGGGGTGAGCCAATGAAAGTCCGTCTGATGCCAATTTTCGCGGAATAAACAATATATTTAAGAGTGATGCGAATCTAAAACAATTCATTTTTCGTCCTGATTCTATGGTGACGATGACAGTTATTGATAGTTTAAAAAAAAACTCCGCAGCATGTTAATTAGTGACACCTGTTGAAAAATCTTGGAATCTCGTTAATTAGTGGCATCTTTCCACTATCGTTTTGTAAACTTTTTCAACACGTTAAAACTACGCACGATTTATGAATTTTCTGAATTCAATCGATGGCTTACTTTCTTCCAGGATTACATCCTGACTTACTTTCTTTCCATGGGACATCGATATAGAGATTTCGTCGAAGTTATCCGCTGTTTGCACGATGATCGCTGTATATCTATATTTCGTAGACCCCTAAGAGACAGCGCCACTAGCGGATAGTTGAGGAACTTAGTTTTTGCCTCACTAACGACGATACTTCCCAGATTAAAAAACGCCAGGCTTTCCGGACCCGTACGCCAGTGATCTGAACTCTTGAAGCTTGGAAGATTGGTATCTTACTTCCTTACCAACCGTTGGTGAAGTTTCAATGACAAGTGACACCGAAGTAACAACCATACGATAGAGATATTATTGTGAATATAATACATTGTATACCATTGTCCGTATATAACTATGAGTAATCGAGTGATTTCGTTAAAATAAGAAGATACAGAAGGATGGGGAAGAGTGAGCCATGCACGCCGTACTCAGTTACAGGGCTCGTTATTTATCGCGTCGATAGAAAACTCCGACGTGCATGGCCAACTGACACAACGACAGTCCTTTTACGATAACGGAAAGAAAACATTCTCGGTGCATTTTTGCATTGATCCGCACAAAGCAAAATTACTCAAGGCCGTACGAAATCTTTTCTTTTACCGGTATCAACTTCCTCTTTGGCTAAAGACCATATTTTTGCGCGATCGAGACTACTTGACATCTTAACTAGCGATTCTTGTTGCCGTGAACGAAAAAGTAGAAAAATGGCATCTGGTCAAACAAAATGGCAGATGAGCTGTAGATTTTTCAATCAAAAGTGCCTAACTTCAGTTTACGAGGGTACCGTTTCCGCAAACTATCGATAGAGGGCGCACGAAGAAAGATTTTCATTAGGTGTAAGTGTACGACCATCTTGAGATGTCACTTTCTATTGACTTTCATGTAATAAAAAAACTCGCGCATGCGCCCCGGACGGGACATGCGTATAGCCCTCCATGGTCACTAAAGCCGAAAATTGGACTTTTTTTAAATAAACGACCACCGGATTACAAGCGCAATAAACATGTTTTTCGTAACTAAATAGAAGTCCATCTTAAACTGCCACATTTCGTGTCCATCGCAGATTTCCCGAGAGAAAAAAAACGACTTATCAATTTTTTGAGATAAGGGAAAACTTTTTTTTCGCAACCAGCGTAATTTTCGCTTGGATCTTATCGTTAAATTTCTCAATTTTATTCGGTTCATTTGTATTCTACAACGTTCGAAGTATCTTCCATAATCGTTTGGATCCAATGCGATGGATACCGTACGTACGCGACAACGATTTCAAAAAATCGGCCTGATCAATTTGGTCCGATCTGTGACCACGGAGGGCCAACGGTCCCTACTGTACCGACACCGTCGAAGTTCCTCAGAGCGGTGATCACACAACACGTGCACACTCACACATGTCGTCTCAGTCGGTAAAAAAAATTCCGCGTTCTAACTTATCGGAACTTTTCGGATTCTTCTATTAAAACCGGAAGTCATCTCTTCAGCCTACTTCCGGTTGGTACAAGAAAATGAAAAGAAAAACCAACAAAACTAAAAAGATAACAAATACAACAAAAGTTTACACAGCACGAAATCGTTTGTCGAATCTTTGATATTTACGCGCCGCTGCTGCTGCTCTGCCACTCACGATATTATTCGTTATGATTATATTACTTTAGAATCGTGCTATTTTTAGAGCCATCGGTGCGAACTCTAGTTAGGTTTTTTTTTCTGTATAGGTGCAATGGATACTGATACGTTGCAATAATTACGGACACGTCCGTAGATGCACTTGTCGATATTACAATTCTCGTTAATCGATGTCAAACACGTTTCAGTCGACTTGCTTTAGTTATTTCTTTTTTGAAAAATTCTTATTAAAAAAACCCTCGTTGCGCAGGCGCGATGTATTTGAGGTTGTGAAACCAAACAAAATCCTGCGTTTCACATTATCGATGGTGATTTTAGTACCAAAACTGTCTCGCGTTATCGGTAAAACAGTTAAATACGGATATAAATGTTGGTCGGTAGTTTTGGAAGTTCGAGGAACGCCCGCTGCGCGACGTTTTATTCGTGTCTGGACCAATCACTTGTGTTGCTGCAGCTATATATGTTTACGGATGTTTCCGATGTACGCTAGCGCCCCCTGACGAGCTTCGACGTAATTAGCCACGTAGGATCGAGTCTGGGCAGACCTGAACCTAACCTCAATTTTCGTGCACTGCTTTTACAGTCTTCCATGAGCAATAAATGCACCGAACGGGTTCCGTGTTATAATTTCAAAGTCGTATACATATTGATAATATCATCGGAATAGCCTAATGTTTTGTCCAAGGAGATTAGATACCAGGAGACCGAACTCCCATCGGAGACTGTTGCTTGAGACGGAAATGCACTTGCGCAATGCAGTACTGCGCATCCCCATGTTCAATTCGTTTCTAGCTTCGCGTCGCGCATACCCCTTGATGTACCGAATATTGTCAATTTAAACGCAAATTCTTTAAAAGAACGTATCAGATCATTGGACAACGAGAAAAACACGATACAACGTTGCAAATTTTGTAATTCTTACTCGTGAATAAAAATGATAATAGACTATTAACCCTTTGACTGCCACGCTAAATTTCTGCAACGTACTTCATATGGGTGCTCCAGTCACTGGTAACCCCCGTGGCAGTCAAAGTGTTAATATTGTACAAATTTACTAAGATTTTTAGGGTGCGTAGATTATTTGAATCAGAAGGGTCTTGATTCCAACAATGGTGAACGACAATAAAAAATTGAACCCAACAGAAGATCCGTTGATATAAGATTACGGTAAAATACACGATGACAGGTTATGTTAATGTTGTTTCGTGTGACGACCAGGACCATGTAGACGAGTCAACTTATTTGAGTATGCAATACTGCATTGCGCAGGTGCATGGTCGGTTGAAATGCTGACGAATACGGATCTGTACTCATTTGGTGTCTAGTCTTCTTGATTTTGTCGATATACAATTTTTTCGTCAGGTTTGTTACTCATACGCGCAGATTCTAGTTCGAGGTTACGTTTAGGTCTAAGCTTACCGCCCAATACTGCGGACGTAATTTCCAAGATCTGTGAAAGCTTACTACGTAAAAACAACTACAAAAACGCAGTGTATAATAACCTAGTAACCTCTCGTTCGGAGACAGATCTCAAATCGCGTTTCAAGGTCGAATCTTAGATTCAACTATTTTCCAAACGGTATTGATTTTTCAAAATGTAAAAAGCTAAAGGTAGAACTGAACGGCATCTTGAAACTTGCTTTCCCCGGCACCGATTTTCACCCTGACGCACGCAATTTTCCTGAGCGCTATGATATCCAATGAGTGACGGATGTATTCCAGAAAATCCTTAAGAAAGCAAAGTCCTCATTGGGTATCGACTGATCCAATATACAGGTCTCGAAACGACGGTCAATCAAGTGGAAGGTGGTAGTTCTTTCAATTAATGAAATTTGATTCCACCAACGGGCGCACTAGGTGTCGCTGTTGTCAGTGAACGTTCCAAAACATAACCTCCATTCGACCCCAACTTCCATTATAATTGATTTCCATTATAATTTATAACACTTTGTGTCCACTCCTTCTCTATAGTCTCCCTGGAACAGATCTAAAGAGTGGCTAGTGGCACAATTTGGAAATATTGCAAGTCGGAGTTTTTAAGACGCTGGAACTACATATTGGCCTATTCTGTGTCCACTCATTCTCTTTAGACTCCCTGGTCTCTGTCGTCAAGAACGATCGTATCGAGCACCTGGTGGTTCGCTGTCAAAATTAGAATCGGTAATATAACCCTATCGTCGTTTCAAGACACGCGAGTAACTAAAAGGACCTTTTTTACGGCGAAGCTCGTAATGGGGCTACCCTGAAACATATACCCTTTTTATTGACTTCGAGAGGATTTTAGCAACCCATATGGTGTCAGTTTAGGGGATTCGGGCAAGTATTTTAAACCCACGAATCACCGGCAGAGGTCGTCGAGCTCGTAGGCACATTTACAGTTGCGATCGAGTGTTCCCGCATACTGGCGCTGTCGTCGGCCCACTGTGACCCAATTATGACGTTACCCATATCTCCGATAACCCCGCTCTGTTGCGGCCCTACCGGACTTTGACTTTGGTTTATTCCCAGCTCGTATTGCCTCTTCTTCTTCTTTTCCATGTTCACTTGAGCGTACAATGGCTCGCCGGGCCGCGGTTGCTGAAACAGTTACGACGAATAACGATTCGTAGCGATTAGTCGATAACGCGCATCTTCGCCTTATTCGCGGTACCTCATGGGAGGCCACTGATTGAGAACCAGGGGCCTGTTACGGTTCTCAAATAAATGCGTTTGGCATTTTTATTTTGAATTTGTTCACTAATTGGTCAGATGCACGGCCTTATTATACAGTTCTGGAAATTATTAGGATTGGTTCCTGATAATGAGGCAAAACGGTGATTCTCGCTTCTGCCACGTAATTGTAATTTGCAATTGAAAAAAAATCCAGCTAGCTGATTAATGGATTCTTTTGATACGATTACTGAATGCAATAACAAAATACAGGATCTTTGAAGAGGTTATCTATTGCTACCAGCGTGTTTTCTGTATATCTGTATTTATAAGATTCCTGCGTAACGGCGCCTCTAGCGGGGAGATAGAGGCGCCGTTCAAAGTGTTCCATTGGGGGCTGATACGATCACGTCCCTTTCGCTTCCACCCGATCATCTGCCATTCAACCGGTTCCGGTTTCTCAGAGACCGGAAGTGCCCAGAGCCGCTCCCTTATCACGATAAATTCTCTCCCACGAGAAAAAATGGATTTTTTGGCACAGCACCGAACCCCCATTGAATTTTCGATTCCAGTTTACTTCTTCATTATTAGGCTCATTTTTACGAAATTTCATATTGTATAGTGATTTTTTCTTAACGCTACAAAACAACTGGAATAAGCGTAGAAAAATAGGTTGGAAGAATGGGATGTTCTACTCGACAATAAACGAAGGGCGTGCGAGTTCATTTAGTACGAACATTTTATTACATACATATAGTCAAATAGTGTAAAAACGTTCAGGATTTACCGAGAACAGAATTCTCCGATCGATCGATTCGCAATCAGGTTTTATCAGTCAGCACAGAATATCACTGCGTAACACTTGAGCCCTTTTTCTCTCTCGTTTTTCTATGATGAAATGACACGTGGTTTCGTTGGTGTGAAAATCGATCAGCAGTTTTTGCAACTTTTCTCTATAACGGCCGAAACGAATAACTTGAATTTTTTACAGTTGATGTATCGTTACTAGACGAAGGGGGTAAGACTCTTGGAATTTCGAATTTCCGAAAAAAAGCCGGGACAAAAAATCGTGATCGGAAATCTATAAGAATGTGCTTTTGCTTGAGGCAATCGCAAATCGAAGACACGGCGGAAGAAATGGCGGAGAAAAATTGCGAAAACTATGGCGTAATCGATGAAAATTGTCGACGAAATCCTTCGGCGTGTATAATATCGCCTTAATAAAAAAAAAACAAGAAAAAAGTCGACAATTTTCCAATTTTTTCATACACACTTAATAATCGTGTAATTTGTTTTCATTTTCTTTTTCACTTTATTTAAAAACAAATCTTAAGTGTATTCGAAAAAAGATGAGGGAGGATTTGAAAATTTGTGTGGACCGATGAGTGCATTGTTCTCGGTACGGACGTGAAAAAATTGAATTTTACAAATACATTATAAAACTCTTTATCAAGAGATAGGTATACTTGACAAATTTATTTAAACAAATTCGTTGTCAACTTCGTTCGTACAATGAGATTTCATTTTTTTTTTCTTCGTAATGTTACAATAAAAAGAATTGGCTGTTTGCAGAAAAACCGCGTATTTTAGGATAAAAAATCCAACCTCTTCGTGTTTATTTTATTCTCTTTTAAATTACGTTGTTAGTAAACGCGAAACTAGAGCCATTTGTTCGATTACGAGCGATTCGGAAAAAATTCCCTAACAATCTACGAGTTAATAAGAGACTGAAAGAAAAAAATGTTTCTCTCTCTCAAAAAAAAATATTTAAAAAAAAAACAAATTATGGAATGTATATTGGAAGTACAGGTATTGGCGTATCATCGGAGCAGTTTTTCCCCTGACGGTTCTTACGTCACCGAGATGAAATTACTTACGAGAAATATTAATTGATTTCTCAATAATAAAAAATGAAAGCATGTCTCTTCACTTTTAGCATCGCCGAGTGCAATCGGAAAACAAATTGAATCTGAGAGTTCGATCTCCATATCTGAAAAAAAATGTCCGTCCTTAATTATATCTAGGGGAATGTTATTTCTACTTCTAATCCATATTCTCTCGTTTATTCGTTCTCGAAATGCAACGCGAAGGAAAATTAATATTTTTCCAGTTCTTTTCTCCTCGAATGATAAAAAAAAATATATATATATTTCTTCATCTACTTTCCGAATCGAACTGGGAAGAAAAATGATTTTCTTTCTCTCTACCACTTCATGAGTTTATTTAATCAGCGCGAATCTTGGCTGTTCACTTGCGACGAGGAATAATAAATACTTTCGCTAATGCTAATCCTCGAGTCTCTGCGAATCGATACGCATTTACACGGTCGTCGAAACAAAAAAAATTTTAAATTCGGAAAACGGAAAAATTGTAAAATTTGGAAAAACAAAAAAAGAAAAGAGGCCGGACCCGATGAATCGCTACATTAATAGTCCCGGGCTTATTCTTTAGCGACAAACAAGAAAAACATTATTGAATTAAAATGTGAGTAAAGTCTCGCCAAATATTTTGTTCGTCATGTTAATCGATCGCGTTAATTATAAAACGCCGAACGTGTTTATGTATATTTGTATATTCGTAATGTTAATGCGCCGCGTAATGAAATATTGATTCCGCATATGGCCAACTATTAGGCTCACGATATATGAATTGCCTTAATTAGACGAGGTCTGCTGTTATCCGAGACGACATCGGAGAAAAGCTTTTTTTTTCACCACTCGCATCTAGACCCTGTATTTATTTTCCATCGCCAAGTATCTGAAAGTAAATAAAACAAGCGTAAACGGCATGGAATTTGAAAAAAAAAATAAAAATCAAAAAGGGCGTAAATTTGTTGTTTTTTTTTTCAACACTGTTATACATAAGTGTGACTACCTACGAATTCGTTTCGAGCTTTTATCTCGTCTAATAAAAATCGGTTTCAACAATTGACTACTTGTTAGACGAGTCGAGATGAGAATGATGAAAACGCTCGAATGATATTAAATCGAGGTGTCAAATAAAATCCATACGAATCGCGTTGAAATATTAATCGCGAAACACTTCGTCGATGAATGGGGATGAAAAATGACGAAGAATGAAAAGTGCCGTTCATGCTGAAATATATTTCTTCAGAACACTCGAGGAAAGAAACGCTAATTTCTAAGCAACGTATTTTCTAAATCAAATAGCCACACATTCCGTGAAATATTAAGAATTTCGAAAAAAAAAAAATCTCGTTGCGAGACCTAGCGATACAAATTCCTAGCTAATTCTAATAATCTTCACAGCCTTCCAAACTCGAGCGATTACAGTGGCTGAACATCGAAAATTACATGCGAAAGCTATCTCTTTGTACTAGCACGAATTTTTCGGTAATATTACCGCAAACAAGAATTTCCGGTAATACTACCTGAAACAAAAGTTTCCAGTAACCTTACCGGAAACAAACGTTGCCCGTAACTTTTCCGGAAACAAAAGTTTCCAGTAATTTTACCGGAAACAAAAATCTCCTGTAACTTTACTGGAAACAAAAGATTCCAATAACTTCAGCTGAAACCAATGATTTGCGAACTTTACCGGAAACAAAAATTGTTAAGAGATTTACGAACTTTTGAGTATCAGTAAAATTCACCGAAATTCCGGGCTTTTTAATTTCTGATTAATTATCAGAAAATGTACGAAGAAAATCATATTTCTGCTAAAGTTACCGGAATGTGACGCCCCCCTCCCTCTCCCAGTAATGATCGCGAAATCGTCGACATTTTCATCCGTGGTGAGATAACCAGATAATGACTAGTAACTTTATTTCTCCTAGAACTACTAGTAATATTATCGACAAAATTGGCCCAGTAATGTTACAATGAAGTTTACCAGTCCATTCGTTCTCCGTAAAATTACTGGGATATAATCAATGTTTTCGTCAGTATTATAACAACCGGAGGAAAACCAGTAATATTGTTCCCGGTAACGTGACTGGAAAGTTACCGGAATTTTTATCCTTGGTAAAATTACTGGAAAAGTCACCAGAAATTTTCACCGCGGTTAAATTACTGGAGCAATGATTGACCTCGATAAAAAGCCTAGAATGTTAACAGTATGCCATACTTTGACAGAACTACTGAAATTGTTTGACTCGGCGAAGTTACTAGAAAGTTACCAGTATTTCTAATCTCAGTAAAATTACTGGAAAATTTCCGATATCTTTGCATTAATATTATTATTAATTCCACGTAAAATTGATGAAGAAATTTCGGCGTCTTTGCCTCAGTGAATCTTCAACAATTCGAGATAAACGGTTTTGTCGCTTATTTCTTAAATTTCCGTGGAAGACCTAGAAGTCATTTAGAAGGTAATTCGAAGGTCTTTTCAAGATCATTTCAAGGTCAATTATTCTGCACAAGAATTACTATGGCGTAAAATATTTTTAGCCCGATTCCCCTATCGTACCGTGGCTATTCTCATAGTCGGGAAGCCATCGTTCCGTTCGATATCACACGTAGAGTCGAAGTAACGAAACGATCGCGGTTGAATGACACATTTGTTATTCCCAATCGAGTCGTGGAAGCGTACAAGGGACGCGAAAGTATCCGAACTTTCGTGCGAGTGTTTCGTAAGAGCGTTCTATTGACTTACGGGATTGATGGGAAATACACAAACGCCTCCGGGAGGCGGTCCGTGAGATCCTTGTTTTTGGTACTGCGCGTCCGACATAGCGAGTTCTTCGTTTTGCTGTTAAACAACATAAAGAGAGACTTGCGAGACTTGCAAAGCTCCACAAAGCTCGTAAACTCGTTTCTTCTTTTCTTTCACCGACAGCCAGTGAATAATAAAGTTACAAACGACGAAAATCGCGCACGAAAAATCGACGAATCGTATTTTTGTTTTTCGCGACCCCAAAATCCTCGGCGTACTCGCCCCAATTCCATCTAAACACACGCGGACTAATCCACGAGGTCTCCCCGGCGATGCGAAATCTGGCGTCCCGCGAGAGAGCCATAATTCAGCTAAAACTATGAGTGCAATGGCCAAAGAGAAATAACGAAAGAATTAGAGATTCGTGCTCACCGGCTGATAGATCGCGGGCCTTCCTACGTTATTCGAGTTGACGTTCGTCCTCTGAATCGTTCGGTCCTCGTATCGCGTACTTCCTTGACTCGCCATAGGTCGATTCAGAGTGCTGCAATCATAACTACATCAATTATAACGTTGAGATGACTTATCGGTCGTCCGTATATGTAATGGGTGATGACGATGATTATCGCGGTTGCAATAACGATGATGGAGATGATAATGAAGAATTCATTCATGTTGATACCAATGATAATGATAATTATGATAATTACGATAATAATTAGTCGTTATAATAACAATAATTACAATGGTGACACTCGTAATTATTTTAATTATGATAATGATAGTAATTATACTCATGGTAATAGCAATGGTGATTAATCCTGATTATTATAATTATGGGGTTGACGATTATCATTGTAACGAGCTCGGTGGTGATTCTACGATGATAACGGACGTGATAATAATGGGATTCTTTACAAAGGCGATATTCACAATTACGATAATAATTATAATAATAGTAATAGTTATAACACGATTATGGTATCAATTGAAATAATGAGGACAATCGCAATGATAATAATGCTAGTAATGATAATAATGACAGTAACGATATTATTTCTGTTATCGAAACGTCGTAAAATTATTCCGATTCTGTGCATCAAAATCTTTCCGAGCCATCGAAACGGTAAAAAACGTGAAGAATTCCTTTTTTTTCTTCGCTGTCTTACCTGTTTGCATTGTTTGGCGAATTTGGCCCGGAATTTCGAGCAGCGAGAGTTTTCGTTACGAAATCTTGTTCCTTCCAGCCGTGCTTTTTGTAAACGTCCCGCAGCTCTTGGTGTTGCCACATTGTGAATAATACTTGACCTGCAAAAGCGATGGATATTGTTATAATCGGCTGTTTCATCGTTAGTGTCGTTTGAATTACTTTACCGAATCGGTAATTGTACAATTCAGTAAATAATGGTAAATCGACATGACGAATAAAGGTTCGGTGAGTAATGGTAATATTGTGTGATACGGTTATGACAAAATTCCCATGCTTGTTATTCCACCTCGGCGGCAAAAATACCATGTTGATTATTCCATCGTAAAATAACCGCTTTTCTTAGGACATTTTAAAAATAACCAAAATTATTACTTTACGAGTGTCGTAAAGTGCAATAATTAAAATAGTTACTTTACTTCGTTATCGTTATTTCACTGAAAGCTCAAAGAGCACGAATATCATAATTTACCGGGGACGAAAAACTAAAAAATTGCGTAAGGGCATTCGATACTGCGGTATTGTTATCGATCGTCGGTAACTGACCGGCAAATTTGAGCACCCGCGGCGTATACTTCTGCCGTTGCTTCGTGATGTTCATTAGCCTCTCGACTCCACCAGCGTCCAGAAGAGATCTCGAAAATTCGGCGTTCTTCTTAATGACCTCGTTCAAGGTCGCGAGTACCGCGGCGATCGTGTCGTCGCTCGTACCCTGATCGTGCTGATTATTTCCCGATGGTAATTTCTGTATGAGGTCCCTCATCGCGTACTTCCCTATCAGCTCCTTGTTTCGTTGATCTATCGCGAGATTTCGCAGGGCCGTCGCCACCGCACAGACCACGCGATCGACCTACGGATCGGAAAAATCAACGTAAAGTGGAAGCTTTCTTTCGAACGTACGGTAAACGAGAAAATTGTGACGTAGCCCTATTAGAGTATTTTATATGGACACAATCCTTTATTCCATATAAAATAGAGTTTGTTTATTATTTTTTTTAATATTCATTAAAATTTCTTCATTTATTTATTTAACTTAACTATTTCAAATTTACTTTTTCGCGAGAACTATTTTTGAACAATAATTTGAAATAATTTTCAAAAATGTTGTGTCGACACAATTTTTTTTGTTATGCGAATAACGCACACCTCACAATTTTATTCGAAGTATTGACGGTTGTTTAAATATGGGATTTGTTTTTTTTTACGATTTTGATCCTTGCTTTGCCCATAATTGACGGAAAATGAAACATTAAGACGAGTAAATACGAGATACAATAAAATCGATAATGACGCGTATCATAATTATAACATCTGTCTCATCAGATTTTTTTTCGATATTTTCATTTTCTTGTCGTTTTTGTATGAACATACTTCGATGAAAATCAGCATGGATTACATTGTCCAAAATTCGCAAAAATTTACATTTTCATCACATTTTAGAGTAACATGAAAATATTGGGATGCATGCGTTAGAAAAATGTTGATTAAAAAAAATGAATAAAAAAAAAAGATAAGGGACATTCTAACCTCCATTCTCAAAAGTTCCACCAATATCGGCAGGCCTTTGTCCTTTCGGACAGCGGCGCGAATCTCGATGCTCGGCTGCCAGTAGCAAGCGGCGAGATTCTGAAGAGCCCCAGCTGCGGCTTCAAGGGTCTCGGGATTCGAGCACGTCTGCAACAGGCTCAGATAGGATTGCACGACGTCCGGCTGCCAGAGTAATTCCATACCCTTTATGGGCTCAGTTCTTGGACTCGTTGTCCTCGAAGTCGTCGTCTCCTTCTGCGTCTGTTGGCCCTCCTTCTTCTTTTTACTACCACCGAAGCAGCCCAAGTTTTCGCCTGAAAGTCAACCGATATTTTATTTTTTAAATCTTTAAACTCGATTTGAATTCTTGGGAAAACTTTTCATTTATTTTGCGCGTTTTAAGGGGTTTGTGCGCGATATGAGGAGGTTTTACGTGATTTAAGGGGTTTTTAGGGAATTGAAGACGATTTTACATGGTTTAAGGGGTATTTACGCGATCTAAGGATTTTTCCACAAAAGCCTTATATCGCATAAAAAATGAGTCCGCCATTTTAGATATCGAAAAATCCGATAAAAAATTTGAATTCAGCAATTTCAAAAACGGGGTGGGGTAGGAAACCCGAACTTCGAATGACCAGAAGGCTCAAAATCCCGAATTTGAATATTCCGAAACTACAAATTTTGTAAATTTTTGGGTTTGTGTTTGAAATTAAACTAACGAACCCAAACGAACCCAAGCAAATTTCGTGTTTTTGCTGGCATGACCTTTAGGAAATTTGTAGTTACGGAATTTCGAGCCTTCTGGTCAATCGAAGTTCGTGTGTCCTACCCAATTCCTCAAAAACCATGAAATTTGTACTTTCGTTGAGAACAAACTTTTTGTTAAAAATTATCATCCGCCATTTTGAATTGATAAAAATTTGATTTCGGAATCGAGCGACCGCAAAAATACCAAACGTCCAAATACCAAATACCAATCGAACTCACCCTTGACCGGAGCGGTCATTCGCGTTTGTACAGTCGATTGGATCGGGTGTTTGTCATAATTCGGATCCTCGACCTCTTGACATCGATAGCTCAAATTGCGCAATATGCAAACGCAATTCTCGACGATTTTGTTGCCGATGTTCGATTTCTCGATCGCGGAACGCACGACGTACAGAAGTGCGTCGACGAGGCCCTCGCATTCGCGCAACTTTTTCCTCGCGTATTCGCCCGCGCTCGAAACGTTTCTCAACACGCCCGACGCGTTTCTGAACACCGTCGACCAGCAGGTCTCCCCGTTCGAGGAGCTCGGATCCCAACCGCTGTGGGGTATTATTATGTTGTTCACGACCATCGTCACCCCGTCGTCGATTATCGACCTCTTCAGATCCTGGAACAATTGAAAGTTCAGACAAACAGTTCGATGATCGAAGTGTTTACTTGTAAACAGAATATTTATTTTTTTCAACGACAAGCTTAAAGTGCAATAATGATTATCAATAATAAGTCCGATGGATACGATTAATAGTAATGCACGATGATTATCTTGAAAGAACATTGTCATATCGTTTAAACAAATCGTATTTGTATAAAAATAATTATTAAAAATAATCGATCAAATGAATATTCCAACAATGTTTTCATACAGAGTCAACTATTTAAGGTTATATTTAAACAAATTTTCGAAACAAATATTCAAACAAATCGTTTTCATATAAATTCAACTACTCAAAGAAATGGATTAAATATGTATACAAACTGTCTCAGTGAAATTACATATTTAATTAAAGCCAAGCGAGTCCGCGAGGAAAACAAATGTTATTTTCAATGATTTGTTAAATTCGTACGAGGAAACTGACCTCGCACGAGGACAAATTCCACAGCACCCCAGTCACCAATTCCTTGATATTGGCATCGGAAGTCTTCCGGAGTAAATTTATGAGCGCGGGTACACCACCAGCGCTCTTGATCGCCCTTTTGTTCTCGTCGTTTTGCCGTCCGTAAGAGAGATTGCGGAGGGCGCCACACGCGTTCTTGTAAACATCCGGACTGTCGTGATCGAGGAGTTGCACAAGGGGAGGAATGCCGCCCATGCTGCGGGTCTTCTGCTTGTTAGGATCGTCCATGTAGCAGAGATGCTGGAGATACGCCGCGGCGTTTGCCTTTATCATGTTGTTGGGATTACTCAGGAAGCCGATGACCTCGGAGAGGTTAGGGTCGCGCCATCTCATGGACTTCTGGTCGTCCTCGAGGGGACTACCCATTGGTGGCACCTGATGACGCGGATGAAGACGTTGCAGGTGTACCTCCTCCTCGAAGACCTCCACGGGAATCGCCCCGGTCAACGAGGCCGGATGTCCACCCTCGTCGTAGGCCGTCACATCGCCGGACAACGAAACCGGGCCGACACCTCCTGGGGGACCGTACCCCACCGGCCACACCCAACCGTACGGCAGTTTGCCCTCGTCTACAAGAATGACGGCCAAGGTCAAGTCAAAATCGGGTTATTTTTGGGTCGTGGCCAAGACGAGGTCAAGTCAAGGTCAAGTAAATTCTGAGTTGAGGTTAACTCGAATCGAAATTGATTTGACCTTGATTTTAGGTTAACACGGCATGATCTTCATCTTAAGGTCGAATCAAGGTCAAACTGGATTAATGCTGAGGTTAAAGTAAGATTAGGTCGATTTCAGGTAGAGTTTACGACAAGGTCAAGTTTATTCTCGGTCGTTTTACTATCCGTTCAAGTCAAGGTCAAACAAGGTTCTTAATACACGAAAGCCCGCCGCCATTTTGTCTCTAACTTTGTTCGTTACGTACCGTTGGGATGCTGAGAGGGCTCGCCCGAGTCATCCATGTTCCACGAGTTGCTTACTCGATCTGAATTTTTGAAAATGGTTGATCAGTTACCGCGAAAGTACCCTCGATTGGAAATCTTGGTTAAAAGTAATTCGGTAAAATTACGTCAAGGAATTCTGATACATAGAATTTCCGAAGTTAAAAAGAAGTTGAAATTCTGATAAGGTTTTTGAAATTGATACGGAGCTCGGAATGTTAAGTGCAATTTACAGAAAATGTAGTGAATTTTAGAAATTGAGCATGATGATTTTAGTGGAGGCTCGGAACGTCCTGTACTTTTGTTAAGGTCAGAGCACAATATTTATTATTGAATGACTGATGAATATTTGCATATATTTATGAAGTTCCCCCGTTTCTTCGAAAATCGAAATTTTATCTTTCAAAGTTTGTCATTTTTGTGTTTTTCGAAATTTCGAAAAAGCGTACAGCCCTACGAAAGTTTTATTATTGTATCAGAAACTTTTCGAAGTTTATTTTTCATTGAAAATGGCTAGGAATTTTTCCGCCATGAAATTCCCATTTTGTAGAAAATAAGTGAGAAATAAAAAGGGGATGCAAAAAAGTTCATTCGATGGCATATTGGGGCTACCGTATTGTTCTCCGGGGCCTCCGGGGCTTGGTGTAATGCGGTAATGATCCTGCAGAGCTGGATTCAACGTTGGATCCACATCGTTGTAAGCTCCTTCCGAATATGGCGGGCCCTTCCTCATATATTCTGCAACGGTTACAACGTCCAGGCGAGTATTATTTTTTGTCTAAATACTATTATTATTATTATCATCATTATTTTTTCGCATTATTATTATTTTCAGTTGATACGCGAAGCTAAGCCCTTCCAATATTTTCGTAGCTTTTTTTCAGGACATAAATATGCATGGCAACAAAAAATCGGAAATATGTTTCGATCCGGAATTTAGAAAGAACCTGGAGTACATTGGAGAGAAATATAAATACAAATATTGGAAGGCACTAAAAAAGAGTTTTGATCAATAGTTGGCTTGCTTCTGCACACTTGAATAATTTTTTGCTAAGAATGGTTTTTACGTGACCAACGATTGAAATTCTGCGTTATGTAATAACCTCTTAAACTTAAAGAAACGTTTTAATTTTTTGTCTTCAATTTTGATGCCGCTTGTTTTTGCGACGAACGAAAATTAAATTTGTTTCAAAGCTACTCGTATTTAGGACACAGTGCGGAGTTTTAGGCCCTGTGCCTTTTGATGCCATGTGTCCCAATACTCTTCGTTTTCCCAAAAGTTGCTTCGCCTTCGAGAATATTTGTTTCGAAAGTTCGGAAGTCGCGAGCACGCCGGAAACGCGAATGATGGAAGTAAGACCAGCAAGGACGACGTTTGACATCGTTTTATGAATTATCGACGAAATATTAGGTCAAATCGGTTCTTGCGGGAAACAAAGATAGGAATCCTCGATCGGAGGACATACCAATCGGTGGCGAGGCTCGACTGTGGTCCGATGGACTATGCGGGCTGTGAGGGGAATGTGATTGCGGCATGTACATCCCGTGTGTACCGGGATAGCCCGGTTGCGCCGAATATCCCATGGATGAATCGTAATGATCGAAACTGACCATGTACGGATCGGCCGGATAGCGGGATTCACCGTGTTGGTACTCCTGTGACATCAGTGGCATTGACATGTAACTTACGGCCCCGGTGTCCGGCTCCATGTGCGACACTTCCCGCACTACCTTCGTCACTGTCGTCACCTATCGAACATACGAACATTACAAATTTTAGTTCATTCAATTCCTATTTTTCTTTTTTTTTAATTAATACCACAGTCTTTATTCCTTTTGAGTTACGTCTTTAAAAAATTATGTACTTTTTCTAAATTTAATGAATTTTTAATATGCGAAATTTCGGTGCTCGTTATAAGTGAATATTTATTTTTATTTTGAAAAGTTAAATCTTTTTTATTTATCTTACGTCCAACAAATTTATTATTTTTATTTATGAATATTTATTAGCACTATTATTTTTTATGATTATTAGCATTATTATTATTTATGATTATTTATTAGTATTATAATTATCTATGATTATTTATTAGTATTATTTATGAGTGAAAATCTTTTTGCTTGCAGAGAAGCACCATTTGATGAAAAATCGATTTTTTCGAATGATCCTTTATAGGTCGAAGACCAAATTTTCTCTGGAGTTCAATTTTGGGCTTTTATTAATAGTAGACATTTTTCATTTCAACCCAAACCTTCTTTTGCTCTACCCGATAACCCAAACAAACCCAAACTTCGGCTCCATCAACGAACCCGAGCAACTTTCGGGTTCATCCGTTAACCCAAAGGAACCCAAACAAACCCAAACAAACTTTAGCTCTATCCGTTAGCCCAAACAAACCCAAACAAACTTTAGCTCTATCCGTTAGCCCAAACAAACCCAAACAAACTTTAGCTCTATCCGTTAGCCCAAACAAACCCAAACAACCTTAAGCTCCATCCTTTAACCCAAAGGAACTCAAACAAACCTAAACGACCTTTAGTTTCATCCATTAACCCAAACAATTCTAAACAACCTTCAGCTCCGTCCGGTAACCCAAACACACCCAAACTTTAACCCCGCTAACCCAAACGTCTTTGGTTTCGAGTCAAACCCAAAAGAAACGTCACTTCCATAAAAAATGGACTTTACGAGGCGCTTACTTGTTGCGATGTTTGTTGTTTGTGTGTTCGAATGAGCAGAGGATCCTCCTGCATCGACAAGTGGGACGAATGTAAGGAATGGGTATCAGCCTGGCCGTTGCTTCCATTGTAATCTGTCTCGCTCTGTCCGCTTCATTTGGGTATCGAAGGTTGAAAGAATAGAAAAAAAAAAAAAAAACAAAGGCATTCGTTAAGTTCCGTACACGTGTATAGACGTTTATGTGCAATTGACACCTGAGCGCTAAACTGACTTACGTATACTGGGGCATGTCGGAACCGGTCTCCTGAAGAACACGTCTGCAATCATCGAAGTCATCGACATTAGCGATCATTGATGACGACAGTCATCAATAATTTATCACGAAAGTCAACTCTAGATCTCGCAAACTTCATCCAACAAAGAAATTGGTAAATTTCGAAACGTTTTATTCCAGCAGATCCGCCAATGTCTTCGAAGACTTGGTGTCGTTGGTGATCAATCAGGAATGGAATTACCAAGGGGAAAAGTGGTTGAATCGAGGTTCTACGCTATGACATGCAAAATTCCAAAGTTGGTGATCGAATAAACATGCACTATGACCTGATACCAATTATCCAACGAAATTCTCTTCAAGGGCGGATTCAATCCCTCCCCCCAAAGGATCCGATCCGGCTCCATTCACAACCCGAGAGGAATCTCTCCTGAAGTGCTTCTTTTAATTGCACTTCTAAACCACTCTTCAAATCATCTCGTTACGACATAACTTTTTTTTTTAACTTTCCTCGTTAAAAAAAACGTCGTTGGTATGTCCTTGAGAAATTTTGTCAAATTTATGACTATAATAATCACCCTAATGAAGTTCCAAATTATTTATACAAATAACGAAATTCCGACCGAGAAAATCGTTCAACCTTTACGAAAGTATTTTTTAATAATGGCTAGAGTGAAATTTTAATAATTCTAATCGAGTGCTCGAATTTTATGATTACGGATCGATTGGGGGGGGGATGATTTAAAAATATAATTTATATCCGCCCTTGTCGAACTTTATCAATGTCCACTATGGATTCTACCGTTCTACTCTACCTCCCCAAAAACGTAAATTGATCACCTCTGTGTTATTTCAGTACGTGTTATGTTGTGCTCTTGCCTCTGCTCTATCCTCCGATTCACCAGCCTGATATCGAGAAACAATCGTCAATTGAATTATCGCGACATTGTTTGGGCAAACGATCTGTTGATTGATTGGGATACTGGTTGGGTTCTATTGTTCCTTGGATGAGAAATCTCTTTTTATTTTTAGTAGATCTCATTTATGATTGCCGTTTGCCTCTCAACAATTCGTCTGACACTTTCAAGTTGAATAAAGCGAAGGAAAATACGCAGAATTAATTAAGCATCTAGATTTCAGTATTTAGTTTCGGTAAGTGACTAATCATTGATGTTAGGCGAATACAGTCGTCGAAGAGAGTCTTGAATTTCGCATCGGTGGAATGAAATATTTCTTCGAGTTGCTTTAATCGATTAACCAACTTTTTAGCCAATTAGTCGACTTTTCAGCCAATTGGGTATCCTTTGAGCAAATTAGCCAACTTTTCAGGAAATTCGTCAACGTTTCAGCGAATTAGCCAATTTTGTATCCAATCAGTCAAGTTTTTAGATAATTAACAACCTTTGAAGGTTATTGGTGAAATTTTGAGTCGATTAGCCAATTTATCTGTAAGTTAGTGAATTATTTAGTCAATTAGCCATTTCTTTATCGAATTAGCCATGTATTTAGCCATCCGGACAAATTTTTACACTATCAATACACTTTTTTATCAATAAGCCAAGTATTTAGCCAATCGGATACATTTTTAGCCTATTAGTCAACTTTTTTTGGCGATTAGCCAACTTTTCCAAAAATTAACTAACTTTTTCGAAAGTTTGGATCGCAATTATCTATCAAACGTTTTTACGTTTTATCATTGGATAAATACCAAATCGACCTCCTTTAAAACCAATTTCAAATGTTAAAATGAGTTTTAGGTATATTCCAACGAAGCGAATACCAATGGCGTCAAAGAGGAAAAGTAGGTTACGGAAAAGTGGTTTGCTCGTAAAAAAAATTCTCACGAATGAAAACCGAGAAAAGCACTGGTTAATTCAGACGCTAGACTGCTGTGAAGAATAAGAAAAATCGTTCATCGCTCGAGGCAACGCAAATCTAAGAGGAAGATCCAACGTAGAGTGCAAAAAATGCGAATCAAAGATAAACCTCGGATCACGACGATAGAAATGATAGTTACAAACTTTAAACGCGTTTCCCGAGAAACAATGTTGTTTCAAAAGGAGTTACGCGCTTTCTCGGTGTCCAATTAACGGGTTTACCCAAAATTGGGTGAATCCTGTTCATTGAATAGTAATTCAACCTTGACTGACGTTTTTCTTCTCAACATTTTTTTTTATTCGTTATTTGCAGTAATGATATGAGTTTTCCTCGAAAAATCGAAAAAATATAAGAAATATTTTTTTTGTAATTCAAACACGATAAGAAAAAAAAGAAATAAATAAAATAAAACCCGGTAAAGTTTTAGCCAATATTATCCATTTCAAGGATCCGTAGAAAATCGACATAATCCCAAAAATTTTCGAAACCCCTTTTTTCATTGGCGGTTAAATTTTCAATGAGAAAAAACGAGTATCCGCCTTTGAAGAATTCGTAGACGCGGAGGATGATGATATTTTACGATAAAAAATTTCAATACTTGAGAAATCGAGTTTTAAAAATTTTAATTACCGCTCTCGCATTCGCGTGTCACGTGGTACACGTTCCTGACGTTCTTAATGGACGAAAAAGCTTTAGGTGATTTTTCGACACCAGATTTCACCTTCGAGTTCACCAGAAGATCGAGCAGTTCTAGGAATCTTTGGGTCTAGTATCTTTTTCAACCCCAATCGATCGGAGCAAAAATTTTGAGAACCGAGCGACTAGTAACTTTTCTTCGTTCGGTCTACACACAGATTCGGCGATCATAGGTCTAGTAACTTTCTCAACTGCGCGTATAGTAACCTTTTGAAAACCGCGAGTCAACTTTTCGAACTCGGTTTTAGTAATTTTTTCGATCGCGCATCGAATCAACGTCACCAGGAATTTTGGTATTATACTCACAGGCAAGAATCCACTAGCTGATTGTTTGACATTCCAGTTCAATTAGGTTGTTCCAGCCACGGTGGCGACGAATCTAAAAATAACCTAGTTCATTAATTTTGTTGATATAAAAAATTAATAAACAAAATTAACTTCATCCATGTAGATTTGTAAATTTATAAAGTCAATTTTATTCATATTTATTTATTTTCATTATATATATATATTTTTTTGAAATATTTTTTTTTGCTTATTTATAAACAAATTATTTATGACGAAGTGCAAGTACAAAGTATTTATGAAAGAATTATTTTTAAAAGTTGTACTTAGGAAAAATATTAGAAAATTGATTTAAAAAAAAACTAAATAAAGTGTTTTTTTCATATTTTATAAGTGAAGAAATTATTTTTATAAATCGTATTTTGAAAAAATTGTCATATGGAAAAAGGTATAGTATATGATATGAATTATGAAAACGTCATTTTAATATCGAATTAATTTTTGAATTTTATTCCTCAAAATTGGACGAATTTTCAAATCGCCCCGACGAAAAATTTTCTTCCCGTTGGTTGTCGAGAAAACGCACCAATTTTTATTTACACTCGATTCGAGAATAGGCTCTTCTCAGCCGTTTCATTCACACACGAGACCATACATAGCTTTATCTTACGTGTCATTCCGTCATGAGAACGAAATCTTATCTCGAGCAAACACGCAGAGCGTTTCTCAGGCCACCACCACCGTCTTTATGGCTCACCTTTCTTCTCCTTTCTTTATTTCTTTCTTTCGTTTTTGCCGAAAAAATGTACAACTTCAGTTCTTCCTCCAAATTATTTTTATACCGGCTCTATTTGCGGGGAAAAAAAAAGTCGCGCGGATAAGAAAGCCTGAACGTTGCTCGTTCCTGAATGCTCGGATCGCTTGCTCGAAGAGGAAGCTTCGTAAGCGAAATAAAACGATAAGGAAGCGATGTGCGGAACTTTAGGTTTTTTTCTTTCTTTCAGCTATCTCTCGATGATGCACTTTTTAGCAGTAGAAAAGTTAAATATGTATTTTTTATTTTTAAAAATTCAATTTCGACTTTAATTTTTTTTTAATTTAAGTTGAATTTCGACTCGAAAAATTTCATTTTTAATGCAATAAACTTAAATTTCAATGCAATAAATTGGCGATAAATTTCAATTAAAAAAATTCCATACAATTTAAATCAATTTTAGATTTTAAATAAAAATTATAGTACCCGCTTCATAGTAAAAACAATTGTACACATTTGATTTTCGGGAATTACGAATTCCGAAAAACTATAATTTTGGGCTGCATTTATTATTTCAGCTCCAAATATACACCAAATAGTTCTGGACTCCCGTTCCACCAGATTCCCAAAATGAGTGTCCAGAAATTTGTTTCACTCTTTTCCAATTCCTACCTTCTTTTTAATGATAAATTTTCGCGAAAATTTATTTTGCCGGCCTTCTAGCACAAAGGGAACTTTAGAAAATATAGTCCGTACTGGTGAGTCGCTAAATTCTTTCCGAGCTTTACTAATATATAGGACGTATCTTTTTTTTCTTATTCAGTACAGGAAATTATTTCAAATTTTTCACAAAGGTTTTACAATTTCACTGCGTTTTACGACTTTGGGTAAATTCAAGGTTTTAATTGTAGTAAACTAGAGACTTTGTGTAAATCCAAGATTTTGGTTTTACCCAGTTTTCGCAGTTTTCCTTATAATTTTTTTAGCAAGTTTTCCAATTTTACTAAGTATTAGTAATAGTCAACGGATAAAGTTCTGAAACCCCCCAAATAAAGTTGAAACTTGGCACGGACTTAACTTTTAATATTTCAAAAGAATGGGTACAAGAATTTTCGGTGACGAGCTAAAACTAGTTTTCAAGAGAGTGAGTTTTGATTTACTAAACTTTTGTGATCTTGAATATACAGTAAGTTTTAACAAATTTTCTCACTTTATTGATAACTGTTTTAGGATCAGTTTGTTCATTGTGGCAACTTTGAATAAGTTTTGCCATGTTTACTTGGCTTGAGGAAAGTTTGATGAGAATTTGGAGTTACCTTGCATTATGCATCAATGAATCAGCGGAAGGCCGATACATCCGAGACCTTGGTATAAATACTTTAACCTCTCGATATACAATGATCTTGCAAAGACATTATTTATTTCATGCGCTGCACATTTTATTTGTATGTCAAGGGGTTTAGAAATAGTCACAAAAGTGTAAGTACAAGGTCATATATACGGGCATGGATTTGCAGCAGTTTCCCTGTGCCCTCAATTTTTTCAAAGACCGCTTCCAAAAACCCTGGTGAATCCAAATTTGGTCAATTTCGTTAATACCGATTCATCAACTTTTTTTAATGTGATAAATACCCTTGAAACCCATACAAACCCAAACACACTCAACGCGACGCAAACCCAAACGGTTTTGCAGTCTTCATTAAAAAAGAACGAAAACGACCCAAAATTAAAAAAAAAACATCCGAAACCGGCCGGCAAGTCCGTTCCTCCTGGAATCGCCGAAATCCGCAAGTTTCGAAAAGCGTCCTCAACGTTTGTAAAGTACTTTCGAAGCTACGAAAATGTGAGGTTAGCGCCGTTCGCCCAACTGTCAAAAGGTAGAACCCGTGTGGGTGTGTACACGGAGTTTCAATCGAGTTTTTGAAAAATCCGTGAAAAAAACCAGCCGGTAAACTGGAATTTGCGTAAATTGCGAAAAAAAAACTTGGGAAGGTATCAGAAATCTCCGAATTGGAGGGAGGGGTAAGGCTGGTCGATCGTCGATCGCGAGAAATTGGTAAGGAGGTCAATGACGAGTCGCGCCACGGAAAAGCCAACGTGAAGCCGCAAAAAAAAAAAGAAGTTACGAAAGTCTCACCTGTCCCGCAGTAAAACGTTCAGTCGCCTTTCATGCGTGTCAGTCTCGATATTTATCGTTGAAACGACGCGAGGTCTTTCCTTCCGGCCGCTCGAATCCGTCGCAACGATGTCTCTCCTTCATTCGACAACAACATTCGAAACATTTCCAAAGCAAGCGGCCGTTTCCACGATCCACGGTTGGCGCTGTCGCGGATAAGAAACGGCCGAGGCGCCCACTCGGAATCGGGAGATCGCAAACTCGTCGGAACGGACGCGAATTTGTCAAACGGCGATTGTCACGGATTACGCGATGCAACGGAGGACGGAAGAAGTGAAAAAAAAACAGAGACACATACACACACAGACGTGCGCGCTCGCACGTCAATTATCAAAGCTGGCGGCTCGTTCGCGTGCACACGCGTCCGTCTCTCTTGCTCTCGTCGCGTACGCGTGTGCGTACGGCATTTAGGAAAAATCCGTGGATCGCTGCGGAAGCGAGACAAAAAAAAGAGTGCCGCTGTTTCTCCGGCCCGAGATGAGGATCCTAATTGTTACGCGCGCGACACACCGACGCGCTTACTTATATTTATCGCGCGTTGCACGCGAGCGAGCGACGCGGAGAGAACAGAGGCGGTAACTTTTCGCCGACCGGAGGAGTCATTGACATATCCGCGGTATGTACTCTCTAGACGAGTCTCGGCGGCTGCCAACGCCTACACGATACACACTGCGCGCATCCAACGACGCCCCTGCCTGCGAGTCCTGCGTCCCTGGGCCCTGCGCTCTGTACAGAGGTGCGCGCGCGCACTCCGCCGTAAACAAGGCGCCCCCGCAACCGAGAAATCCGCTGCGGCCGCCGCGATCTCCGATTCGCTGCGACGATCACGTCCGCGACAATTCCGAACGAACGACCGAAATAAAAATGTTACTTAAAATCGACAAGATTTTAATAATTTATTACATACTTTATCAACATTCAATATCCCGTTGTACTACTGCTTATAAAGATTTGGACGTTATCGGAATCTTGATGATTTTACGATAATTTCTAGATAGCTTTGGGACATTTGGGCGATCGGAGCAGGGATATTTGGGGAATTTTTCACGTTTTTTTTTATATCGAAGTACTGAAGAAGGTAATTACACGATTTGTCTGCGTGTGTAACTTATTTACCTAGGAAATTATTCAGGAGGAAGATTTTTCTCTTTTCCCTGCAAAATCTTATTACGATTCGACAGTGCAATTTGGTATCAACATCGAAACCACGGTCTTGTGTCCAAGACCGTGATCGAAACAATCGACGGGAGTAATCTGGCAACACTGCCGCCGAACGCAAATTGTAAACACACAAGAGCTCGGTCGTGTTTCGATACTATGCTCGCAACACGATCAATACCAATCGCTCATTCGGGCTACTTTCTTTATCGAATGGTTATCACACATTGATTTTGACACTACGAATGTTATGCCGATAAATCGGCAACGTAAGCAGAACTATCAGAACGTTCTTGCGGTCGCTCGGAAAATTGTGCATTAAAAGTTTGAGGTTAAATACGACGATATGCCGACCGTACGTATTTCCAAGTATTTCTCCATCACGAATCAAACTTTTCTCTCTGCCTTCACAAAGTTTACGAGTAAAAAAACGGAAATGTTGACAAACATGAGAAAAAAGATTCTCCCTGCATCAGATTACGAGAAGAAACAAAGTTTCAACCGCCAGAGAGACAGTTTACGACCGATGCGCGTACATAGGCTGCTTCAATGGCAAATTCATAAACGGAAGGAAACTCTTTCACTTCCCTGGCGAAACGGACAAACGTCTGGAGATGTGGATAGAAAGGAGCGGTAAGTGCGACTAAGCCATAAATATTGCTGAAAATCATCAGTTTCCACAAATATCTGTAAACATTTCAAACGTTTCATTTCTACTTTATTTCTACTTCAGCCGTTCTTTTCAGGGAATTTCCGCTTGCGAACTTGGGCGGCAACGTCGTTGCGCAAAGCAGGTCTTTGCGGTGATCACTTTGACGACGAAGCGTTCACCAATGCCAGCCGCAAGATGCTGCGTCGCAATGTCGTACCCAGGCACTACACGGAGGATCTCAAGCTCAAGGTTGAAAACCAGGAGAATCGTAATCGTGAAATTGATGTATTCGACCAGGCATCCGTCAAGGGGAATCAGGATGATCCCCTGGAGAGCATCAAAACGTGCACATTTATAGCTGAACCTTGGAGAGGCTGCGAAATTCACCAGGAGTTCGGATCTAGCCAATTGATGGAAGTGGAATCCAGATCACGATCACCGTCGCCTATGGTGGAATTCATTGTCGAAGAACTGGACGAAACCCTGCTCCAGGGAATGTCAAGCCCACTGGTCGGTAAAAATCGGTACTGATGAAAATGCCTACCGGTCCAATGCAAATAGAGTTTATAAAGAAATGATCAGTCTTCCAGTAATGTACATAACGAGGGGGGATCCGTAAAAGATGAGGACCGAACGAACAAATCGGCGACTGGTGCAGTGACAAAGACGGACAAAAATACATCCACCAAGAACTTAAGGAACACGGAGCAAATATCGAACATCACATTCGATGCGAGACAATCGAATCTCCCCAAAGCCACATCGGACGAGGAAGAACCGAATGTGAGTTGATAGGAAACAAAACAATATGAAGTTTCAACAAATGCATGGAAATATGTTCAATCAACTTTTCATAAAAGTGCCGTGGAAGATATATAAATAAGTTTCACTAAATATTCTATAAGTTTTACTGAATATTGCAGTACGGTCAGATGTTCAGTAAAGTTTATTTAACTACATTTTAAGTAAAGTTCGATGAACATTTTATTTAATTTGGCTAAATATTTAGTAAGCTTTGCCATTTATTAAGTTTATCAAAGATTAATGGAATTTAAATTTTCTCAGTCCTGCTCTAAATGAAGTACGAACGAGAATGACCAAGAATGTAAAAAAATAAATTACGAAAACTATTAATCGCCTCTAGGAGGAAACTTACGATTCCGAAGAAAATATCCTACCGAACACCTACTCTTCTTACACGAGTACGGCTGAAAGTAAAATACTGACCCGCCTTCGCAACGAGAACAAGCAGCTCCGCCGAGCGATGCGGCTCTGCAAGCAGAATTGTCGTTGTTCGAACGTCCAGGAAGCTGAGAACCCGCGGCCCGAGGATGTATCTGGGAAGCACGTGGACGAGTTTCTGGACGCGCAGGGTTGTACAAGCTTCGTTGCCAGAGCATTGGTGAAGCTAGTGCTGCACAAACCCAAAACGCCATACACGATGGAGGAAAGGGCGTGCGCGACTGGATTATATCGGAAATCCAGCGCGACCTTCGTTGACCTTAAAAAATTCGGTTGCAATTTTCCGGGAAGCAACACGGTTAAACGTTGGATAGCTGAATACGAGCTGGAGGAGAGATACTTGATGAACGATGGCGGCCAATCAACGACGATCGCTTCCATTGACAACATCGAGCACCGGATACCTTCCGTTATCCAAATAATTGATTCCGAAGAAGTTGCGATTGATGCCCTCGTTCCCGAACACATGGAAGTGCAAACCGGGGCTGAAGAATACGTCGAAGCTTCCACGACTGATGGCCACTCAGAAGACGTCTTTCTGTGAATGGCGTCGTGAAAAACATCACCACAGAGCATTTCCTTGAATTTATAGCGAAAATCCGTTGCGGTTGCTTGGAATGCAACGAACGATTTTCATTTCCTTTTTTTGCTATTTTTCTGTAAACGTTTAGTTATAACGTATCGGAACCGAAAGGGTAGGGAAAATATCTTACTGTTGCGATAAGTGCAAATCGACGACATACTTGACCTAGGCACTGAAGAAACGCGCATTTTGATCCTGAAACGGTCACATTTGGTAAAGAAATAGCTAAGAAAAGTGGAAAAAACTGTCGCGAGCACTATCCGAGAGAGATCTAATGCAGGGATTCAGCCCAGAATGAGAATACGCTTTATGATCGGTAAGAATAAATTTATCATAAATGCCGGCTTCAGTGTCATATGAAACGAAATCGAGGTTTTACAGATCTGATAGCAACGGTAGTGGAGGTAGGCAATATCGGTAGGCTCATTTTTATTTCGATTTCTATCGCTTGGTACGTGACCGTACAAAGAAATAGTGTACGAAGAATAAAGAATTCGCGCTTTTGCCTAAGGCCCTCCTGACAACCGCGCATACGCAGCCTGCCCTCTACCGTATTGTGTAAATTGCAAAATATACTAAAGCTAATAAAAGTATAATATAGTGACAAAAAAAAATTCAAATGAAAAAATAATATATGGATTCAAAAGAAAAGCCTCTACGGCAAGGGGTGGCTACTGTAACTTTTTACTGACCGTAATGATCGTAATGATCGGTAACTTTACCCACGAAAACAGTGAATATTCATGCCGCTAAGTGACTAAATTCAGCCGTAACAGCGATCACGGCGCACGGTTGTTCTCTCGTCAATAGCAACGAAGTCAGATGTGCATAGAAGGACAGTTCTCAATGATTATATATGTATTCTTACTGTTTATATATGTATTCGTACTGATTATATGAATTATTATTAATTTTCCAAAAAATTCACCATTTTATTCGCCTTGAACTCTCCGTTTCTAGTGAAAAATGTCAAAAAAATATTGTAGGAACGTATTTTGCATTTCCCCAGTCTAATTTTGGAGTTTCGGGAAAAACTCGGGCATATTCGTAATCACCAGAAAATTTTCGATTGAATAGACCCTTTTAATAGTGTTAAAACGGAAAAAAAATTTTTCGACTCCTCCGGCCACTTTCCCGGAATCTCAAAAATCACGATATTTCAAAAGGTCGTAGAGTGAGCTTATTATATGCTATGGAGATTCATTGGGTGTGTTTGGAAAAGGTTTTCGCCTGACTTAAATAATGGCGTTGGAATTATATCGATATCTCGTATAGTTTCCCCGGAAAGTCCACTTGAAAAATCGCAAAATAAAAGGCAAAGGGGTATGTATGGAAAAATTTGCAAAAATCGATGCTCCAACTTTGAAATTGTGCCAAAAATCGAAAATTCATCGGATTTTAATGATTAAAAAAGCATTTTGACGAGAAACCCATAACGAAGACATTAAGCACAAAGTGGAGTGCCAAATGCTAAAGGGAAAAAAGTTATCGATGATTTAGTGAAAAAACTTTTTTCCCTCAAAAATGCAAAAAAAATTTGGATTTTAAAAATTTTTTTTATTGGTCCATTTCGATGTAATTTGGTCCTCCGAGCACGAATCAACCATTCATTCCCCCCAAAACCCAACATTTCCATGAAAAAAAACTAAAAAACATCTAAAAACAGGATTTTTGCTGTGTATCCATCGACCAAGAATCTCACCCCCAATTTCCCGCATGACATTCCGTCGTAGGATACCCTGTATATCTTATATTAACGATTCGTAAAGAAGCCGATTACTCAAAGTGGCGGGGGTGCTAAGTTAGCACCCCCGCCACTTTGAGACGAAAACGCCAAGGCGGTTTTCAAAACCGTCCCTACGGCAAAACTTTACGGTCCTCCGAAACAGCTGGCCGCTCGTGACGCCGCCAGGCGGCAGTTTGGGTCGCAAAATATTTGCTTCAAGTCTCCCATAAGAACTGTCCTATGTACGTCTGACTTCGTTGTCAATAGACTCATAATTATTTATCAGTAATTACCACCGAACAAGTTTTTCAATCCTTATTTATAATTTTTTTTTTTTTCGTTAATCGCGACAGTCGACGTGACTTCAACATCCGTTATAACGCGACTCCGAATGGTCGATCCTATAACCTCAAAGTTTCCCGCAATGTTGACGTGAATTTTTCAGGACCGCGTGGCAAAGAATTTTCGAATAAAATGCATCACAAAGACAGTCCTCCGGCGTCGCCGGATATGGAGGAGGCTTTGGACGAGGACGACCTGATTTACGTAGGTGACGTCGACGAGGTATTGGAGGTTATGGAACGAGATGACGCCGATCACGAGGACGAGAGCATGGACGAAGAAGCTCCCGACGATGACGCCATTTGCGTGTTTTCAAAACATGAAGGTAACGTAGTTTTATCGCCAGCTTCGAAAAATGTCGAATTTTTAATTAAACGCTAATCAGTGGATAAAAAAAGACAATTTTTTTATTCGTGAAATAGTCGAACAATATTACTGATATTTGCAGACAAATATCAGCCTTTAACCAGCTGAAGATAATAAACATGTCATTTTGTCATCAAAGGTTCCGTCTTTTGCGGCACACTCAGCCGTGATGGAAAGTTTGCGGCTACAGGTGGCGAAGATGACATGGCCTATGTGTGGGACACGAGCTCAGCTCAAGTCTACCTCGAGTGCAAGGGCCACAAGGACAGTGTCATATTCGTTGGTTTCAATCACGATGACACATATATTGCCACTGGTGACATGAGTGGCAACATCAAAGTTTGGAGGCTCAGCGACAAAGAAGTCGTGTGGGATTTCGAAATGGGAGATGCCACGGTACCTAACGTCTCTTCCTTTTTTTCCTACAAGCTGCCAATGTTTAATACGAAAAACAGATAACGAAACATAAATCAATTTGCTGAAAACATTACTTTAATTTCAGTGAAGTAAAAAATAGATCAAATTTATCGATTTTCCTTATTTCATATTATCGTAATTAGTAGAATATAATATCAAATATATTTTCTACTTTACTTAGTAGAATAATTTAAAAGAAGGAAGATCAACCCATTGTTTCTTTGAATATTTCAATAATTACTATAATTAATACATTAATTAATCGCAACATTTTTCAGTGGATGCGTTGGCACAGAATGGCCAATGTTCTGTTTGCTGGCTCGGTAGATGGTGATGTATACATGTGGCGCATACCGGACGGAGAGTGCAAAATTTTCCAAGGTTTCGGTCAGAGAACAGAAACTGCAGTGGTGATTCCCGATGGTACGATGCAATCTCATTCATCGTTGTCATCTTTCGCTGATTGAACATTCAAATTAATAGTGAATCGCAGTTCAATCGGAAGAACCCCAAAAATGATGATTCTGAAATTGGAGATAGTAGTTCACATTAATTCGAAATCTGCTGCGTATATAAGTGAAATAGAGGTAAACGTGTTTTTTTTTACACGCTCAGGAAAGCGACTGGCGGTTGGCTACGAAGATGGCACTGTAAGAGTGATGGATCTAAAAACTGGCACGGTGCAGTCTAGCAGCACTCCAGGCTCCAGTCACTCGTCCTCTATTACGGATTTGGACTGTCAGTCGGACGGCAAACTCATTATTTCAGCTGCGGTGGATGGAAAAACGATTCTGCGCACATCTCAAACCGGAACGGTAGCTGAAAACTTACTAAGTTTACTGCGACGGAAAACCTACATTGAGTTCTCCAATGATTGCGGATTAATTCATCGTTAAGATAAAACCTTCACTATTTTATAAGTTAACTTGCAAACGGGACATCGGAGTCTGGGTATTTGAAACTAGGCCTAATCACTCGTTTGATATAAAATCTTGATGACATAATATTTTTAGGATTTGCGCCGATTTAGTTCCATACGTTTTGAAACAATTACCGTCCGCAGAAGCAATTTTCCCAAAACCAGGCGTGTAAAATTTACGTGTCCAAAACTACTGAGTTATTTAATGAATAATTCTTATAAAAAATAGTACATCATTATTTTGTCAAGAACGATCATTCCTCAAATTATCAAGATTTTTTCTATTTATTAATATCTATTCAGGAATACCTTCAAGAATATTAACTTCAAAAATTGAGAGTTTTATTATTTTGGAAAATTCGCAGATCGTAGCGACCCTCCAAGATTTGCAGGAGAACAAACCGACGAATCGAGAGGAAAGCGGCGAGAGCAGCTCGCCGGAAACGAAGGACAATTGGGTCGAGTCTGCCGCATTTTGCAACGACAAGGATCTTCCATTGGCTGCTACTGGAACCGTCAACGGTGAAATATTCATTTGGGACATCACGAGGAAAGTACGAATATCCAACTTTGAAGGAAAGGTACAAAAAAAGAAGTTTTGACATTACAAATTCCCGCGTCGTTGATAGGTCCTGAGGCACAAAATCAGCCAGGACAGCGGAGTGAGCAAACTCGTTTGGAAGGGAAAAACTCCGTTTTTGTTTTCCGCCGGATTGGACGGCGTTCTCAGGTGTTACGACGCTCGCACCGCTCAGTGTGTCAAAACCTTCAACGGCCACTCCGAGGACATCCTCGACTTGTTCATCTCCGCGTGAGTGTTATTCCCGAAAATAATGTCTGGCATTGGAGTGAAAGGGAAATTGTTTATTTTCGAGATGTTGCTCTTTTCAATTCACGCGCTTCTTTTTTATTAGTTATAAATAATTACTGTTTTTATATCCTACCTATAGTAGTTTTATATACTATTTTTAGTAATTTATATAAAAACAGTAATTTTGTTTATACAATTCGTATTTTTATAATATAATTACTATTTAAAAATCAATATGTTTGGGTTTGTGCTTGCATTGATAGATTTGTTTTGTAAACGAGTTTCCTCAGAAACAAAGAATTTTCATATGGATAAACTATTTTTTTAAAACAAATGTATGTTTGTTGGGGCAGATAAGAAAAATGATTATTTTTTTAATGGATTGGCTTCATTTCGGAGGAATGCATTAAAAAAAGACATTCTTAAAAAATATATATATTTTTGTTCAATTGCAAAGTTGATTCTATTCCGCATTATTTGGCTTCGAAAATTGTCGGCAAAGTTGCCAATATTGAATGAATATTTTCTTGACGTATTTTCAGAAACGAAAACCGGATATTAACGACGTCGGACGACTCCGAAGCGAGAATATTCAACGTCGACATATGTTGACACCCTAAATTACGATTAAGGGTAATGAGCAGTGATGAACCAAAAATGATCGAAAGGAGAATCGTTTGCGAGAAAAGTCGACTGTAAGATATCCAGACTACGCGTGTATACAGGGTGGACAGTTTGAGTTGGCACTACGCAATATCCCGAGTGGAATTTCTTTAAAACTTTCAGAAAAGTTTGTACATCCTGTATATATGTAATAATAATAATTATTTGATAACACTTTAAGTGGCAGAATTTAAAGTGGAAATGATCGAATGTGAAAAATATTTATGAGGAATTATAAATATTTTTGGAAAGGATTAAAGAAAAATGTTGGAAGATTCTGGGGTATTTTTATTTTTCTACCAACAGAGTAGATTCCTGCCAATGCTCGTCGAGACGATGACGTTCGCCCTTCCAGGTGAAATGAGTTGGGTTGTTCTCCTCGCCATTCTCAAAATCGAAGAATCGACTGAACTCGATCGCCAGTTTAGATCGGACGAGACCAACGCCACCTAGTTTGGGCGAAGCCGGATGGTACACCCTCCCCGTGTTTACACTCATGCAGAGCTTTTCCGGCTCAAATGGCACCTGCGCGATAATTTCATTTTTTTGGGGTCGTCGATTCCTCTGGCTTTGGAAACTTTCAGGGGTTCAATCGATTTTTACCAATTTCACTTCTGTGAACGGTGGTAATTTTTCGTTGTAAATGTCTTATTTTTTGACATTTTTTGTATTCCATACCGTATTTTTATTTTCGTTGTAACAATTTAGATTTAAAAAATCTTTCAGTATTAATATTCAAGTTTGTTTGGTTTTTTTATAATTTCACTTAAGGGGTTATTGACCTGGGTTTATTGAAATTTATTTCCGATATCGTGGATCGTCAATTTTTTCCAAACATTTTTTTTTCATTCAATACTGATATCTGGAATTTGTATATTTTTATTTTTTACCGATATGGTATAAATTTATTTTCCGTTGATGAGTTAATAGATCGATAGATTAATTTACAAAAAAAAATTGATCAATATTGAGAAAAGTGATTAGTAGAATAATGAATTGTTTAACAGTAATTTATTAATTAATGAATACCTAATAACAAATGTATTATTAATTAATTAACTCATTTTTGAGTAATTAGTTTACGTGTATTACGAAATCAATTTGATGGGATACTGACCATCAACGAATCACCAGCGTATCCGTAACTGAACCAATCTTCCACCCGGCCGTCGTCAAACTTCTTCTGCAAGACGTGAGTAAAGACGATCGGCAGATCGTCGCACCGTACGAAATTTCTTTCGCGACCGCATATCGAAAGATAAGGAAATTCTTTTCCGTAACGCCCCGTCTCGTTCCGTCTCAATCTCTTGAAGAAAAACGCAAGAAATTTCGTATCTGAAAATTAAACGTTTCCTCTTAGGGAAACTACGAAATTTTTTCCAGTCGTGGCATTCGATTGATCGAGATCGAATCCGACCAATCATCCTACTCGATTGGCCGAGTAACGTGATTAAGGGAGAATACGATTCGCCATCGTGAATAGACCCAAGTTGGACCAATCGTGCTTCTCGATTCCGTGGTCACGTGGGTTTATGACGGAGAAAATGTACCTTTGAAACAGGAAGTGAAGTTTTTCATGCGCGCGTCGTCCAGAAATAACTGAAATAATAAAAAAGTTTTTCTTATTTGTTTTAATTAAAACAAAACAGCTGAAGGAAAAATTAAATGATATGCAATCGTTCGGACTGGCTGTGTTTCCGTTGGGCTATTTATATTCACCATTCCTTGATGGTCGATATAGTAGAAATATTCTCGCACTCGCGGCTCCGGCGATTGTCCTTGAACGTATTTGACATAATTCCTGCACGTTTTTGGAAATTTCAGTGATGTACGGAGTATCGATAGCATTTTCATAAAATTTGATTTTTATTTTTATTTTATAAGCTTATGTGAATAATTCGGTTATGCATTTCATTTATTTCGATCGCGTTCGGAGTGATTAAACGTAATAAAACGAAAACTATGTCGTAAATGCGTTATTGCGAGACATCGAGTTGTTTTCATCATCAGCTGACAGTCGTCTTTTTTCCATTGTTGCCGGATAGCACATACTTCGTGTTACTAAATTTATCCCCCAGAATTTAAATTACTACAAGTCGGTTACTCGACTATGCATGCGCGCGCCGAGAAAGATAGTCCTGGCCGATAGCATTGTCCCTCTCGCACACCCGAGTGTACAGTCTATTTCAAGAGTTCAGCTTTTCCAATTGGTGTACACGAAACAGTCGATTCAAAAAATCGATATGCCAAATTTATTTCGCGAAAAGAATGACAAATGATTATTGATGCTGTGAGTTTTGGCCAGTTAATAAATCCGGACATTATTTGAAACAATGTATGTACAGGGTTTTATAAATTCATAATCGTAAAAGTGATTTTAATTCCTCTGTGAAGCCACTAAATTTTCCGTTTACTTTGGAATGAGATGCTAACCTCAAAAAATCATGCATTATGTCCATTATGTGCATTACACTCATTGTTCAGATTCTGGACAAGTCTGTGGACGAGCCTTTACCTACCTTACCGACCGACCCATCCTCTCAGGATCGTCAACTCACCAAATCAAAACTACCAGACCAACCGACTTCAGACCAATCTCGATCTCGATAAAATTGACAATCATGATCGCAAACGATTTTCCCAACGACCAAAAGTGAAAAAGGAGTCCATGCAAATTCCGACATATCCTATGGAACAAAGATTCCCTTTGTGTACCCGATATGTCTGATTGACAGTAGAAAGGCTTCGCCGCCGATCGCACCGCCCCCGCATACACTGGTGTGCGCGATCCCGCATCGACCCGTTTGGGAATAAAACCGTTCCTGGCTCACTTCACCCAACATGTGGCGGTTTGCCGGCTGCCATCTTGGATTCTATCGGTCTCGGAAGCCGGGCGCCCCAAAAATACTCAAGTAAACCGCATTCCCGAGGCGCATGGGTGTTTTATCGCGGATTAATCGGCGTTCACGCGTTCGTTACAATTAGATTTTAACAGCGAGTGATATTCGCAGGCAAGATTCTCGCCCGGAATGTTTTAGGTGAGCAGCCCCCGCGCATCCTCAACGCATATACACCGTGCTCGTGTCTCGTGGAATTTCTAGCGTGTGTGACATTTTTTCCTCACTTTTACGTTTGCCGAGGGCAGGGGAACGGTCTTTGATCGCGACGCTTTCCTCTCCCGCGATCAACGTTCCTCGAAAGTGCTCGTTTCGCGAGAGATCAAAAGAAATCGGAAATTCTTATAGGAGTAGTCGCGAGGGTCGGTAAGAGCGGATTTTACGAGTAACGGGATAACGAGCGGGGCAGGGAGGGGAGCATCGAGTCTCTGCCCGTGTCGTGCACATCTCTAGTCGTCGTTTCACCTTATTATGTTACTTTTTTTTAATTGTGCGCGTCCACGTCAACCTCCATCGCGGACTATTCGGTGAACGGAAAAAAAACGCCTCCTCTTCCGATAAACGGAAGTTCGTAGCGTATCGGAACGAGAAAACGATCGCTGCGATCTTCACCCTATTCGTATATACATGTGTACACGTACGTTCGTGCACGTACGTGGGGGACTAACGCAAACGGGAGACGTGTTGTGTGTCGCGGGGTAGGTTAACTTTTACCGCCAACATATTAATCCACCGCAGCTGCAAATCCACCAGAATCAATTAAACACGCCCGATCGAGAGTTGTTACCCCTTTATTGAAAAATCTCTTCGAAACGAGCGTATCGAAGCGACGAGAGTCGCGATCCCGGACCACCTCCCGGATCGGTGCTCGCGAGATCGCGAGAATCCACCACAAATCCACCGAAATAAGATCAAGAAACCCAGTTTTTTCCCAGTGTTTCCTCGATTCTGAAACAATTTTTTCGTTCAACCCACGCTGATTTCCGCCCGCGCAGTTTCGAGCGATTCGCGTCGCCGTGAGTCGAAAAGAAAGCAATCAATTCGTTGTAGGAAGAATTATGGCAAAAATCGGTACTTTTGATAGAAAAAGTTACATAGCGTAGATTTTCAAATTGGAGTTTGAATCATCAAAATTTCCCATTCCTCCGCTAGACCCAACCGGGTAGAGCTAAAATAAGCGCACCGGAGTAAAAATTCCTTAGATGTATGGGAGTAATGAACGTTTCACTTTGGCGATGCTCGCTGACTCGAGACTCATCGATTGGAGGTTCTTCCGCCTTGAGCGCGCAATAGTTACTCCTGGAGTCGAACAATTTTGTTGCAGCCTTTCCGACTGATCATAAGAACGATAATTTGTCTACATTTTCTTTCCTCTAAATCGCCAGCTTCATTTTTATTTTGTATATTTCGATCATCCGTGAACACACAAACCCAAATGAGTTAAAAAAAATAGAATAGAGACCCAGGATTCTCATGGAAAAAGTTAGTACACTTTGAAGGATTTATCAGACACTAAAAAGTTCTAACCTTCTTGATATAGACTTAACAACAATTGTCGGAGGTATTCCACCAGCAAATTGAAATACAGTGAAATTGTAGTCTTCCATAACCAACGAAACTAAAATGGAAGAAATTGAAATACTTTTCATTGACATTCGTATAATTTACAAAAGGCGTTTTCCCTCAACAAGCACAACAAAATTGACAATGATGCGTTACTAAATTTGTTAATGGATCAAATACTATAGTGTTTTTTCAGAATTGAAAAGCAGACAAAATTGTTATTGCTCAGGATGTCGTTGGGCTTGTACTCATTTTTAATACTTTTGTTATATCTTTGATGATTGTCAAATTCAACATAATTGCCGACCTCCAAGTCACTGCTGTTGATTTCTCGGAACAAACTATCTGCAATGAATGATTACGATAAGCAGATTTTTATTAAAAGTAAATTGAAGAGGGTTGCGCATTTAATACCAAGAACTGTAAGATCTCGAAAAACGATCATGGTCAGATTTATCACATAAAATCGAGTTGTGATTAAGCGTAAAAATGCAATATAAAAGGACTCCTTAGGAACGAGCAGTGAAAGGAAATAGTGGAAGGTGAAATCCCAAAAGCCAGCCAGGAAGTGCAAAAACTAGTGAAAATTATGTATGTTGGATTGCCCGTCATTCTGGTTGGCAGGACAAACAATCTCAATAGTGATGCATTTTACAAAAAAAATGTTTTATCCAGAAGTTTTACAGTTCCACAAGACTGCCAGCCTCAGTCATATCCTCTTCCTGTAAATTTCCAAGGCTACTTCGAAGTCGACTTCAGTTTTCCAAATGGGAAGTAATCATTTTTATTCCAGGACAATGATTCGTGGATGAAAATACGTACTTTTCGCTCTATACTTTTTCTCTTCGACTCCAATGTTCCGAGACATTTTGGATATTCAATCGGGCCGTAATATTAAAATGGCCTCGTAACTTGAAGTTGTAGAAAAAAGAGATGCGGACCAAAGTTATACGCATTCTTTTGTAATTTATGACTCCGGATAAAAATATTAATGCTTCCTATTTGAAACAGTGAAATTGACCTCAAACTAACCTTGACACTGCCAGTGGGATGAAAAATTACCAGAACCATTTATTACACTTCTTCGAATCGGGTAATATTCGCTTGATCTATATTTCCCCAAAACTCAATCCTCCCGAAGTATTTAACGCCGAGACTACACGGCTGGTACACGCTGTATTTCTACCCATTGAAATATTTTCCATCGAATGAATAATATAATTGATTGTTTTATCTGCCCAGGGTTATTTCACCATTCCCGTGCTATAAAAACGGTGAACGGTTCTGTGCAACGTCGTATGTTTCCATTACGCGGCCGAGATAGTACAACAGTTAATATCGTTAACGATAAGGATAAAGGGACAGGCGTATTCGAGGAGGTATTGGACGAGGTATTCGAGAGGATGGCATTGCCGAGCAGAGCACGGGTATACGCAGATGTCAACTCGCACAAGCCTCGGGATTATTGGGATTATGAAGCCTATGTCGTTAATTGGGGGTGAGCGCAACCGTTCTTCCCAATATTCTGTCATTACCTCAATCCACTTGTCATTTGTCGTGATTTTTTTTTCCTTTTTAATTGATTTTCAAAAAAAGAAAAAGAAGAGAACAAAAAACAATATTGAATTCGTCGCGTTACAGCCAGCAGGACGATTATCAGCTGATGAGAAAGTTGGGCCGTGGAAAGTATAGCGAGGTATTCGAAGCCATTAACGTCACGAATAACGAAAAGTGCGTCGTCAAAATATTAAAGGTACGAATTAAATCCTCATCGCTAACAATTTCAAGACTGGGGCGTCCCTTGTATGGTCATAATATGTTTTTCGTTTTTTAATACAAATGACAATATAAATTACGAATTAATTATATATATATAACAGTTTCTGAATATACAGTAGAGACTTATTATGAAATATTTAGTTTAACTTGTTAGTACTTAGTAAACTTTAAAAATATTAATAATTCAGCTTGTTGCTAATATTTAGTAACCTTCACTTATCAAACATTCAATAAGTTTTGCTAGAAATTTCCTAAGTTTTAGTGAAGAATAAGCATCCTTAAATTTGTATCGCTCTTTTCTGCATAAAGAACGAATTAATATTATCAAATAACCCGCTGTTAATATTAGATAGTTTTATATTTCCTAAAATTTTAATATGTTTTAGAGAATTAAAAAAAACACGTTTAGTATTTATAATTGATTTTATTTATAACTGGAATATTAGTCAACTTTGAAAGTTGGTGATTAGGGATTTGTAAGATGTATGATTTTTATTTAAAAAATAACTCATTTTCATACCTAGTGATGAGTGATTTGTAAAAAGTCGATTTTATACAGAATTTCGTTAATTTAAAATAATAGTTTAGTTAAAAAAGATTTTAGTACACTGTAGAAGTTACTTGCAAATTTCAACGACTACATCCGTAGACTAAATGGTGAATATTATCTTTGATTCGCCAATGATGAAGTACAGAACAAATTATGAGTTGAATGAGCCTAAAGAGAACTAAATCTACATTTACATTTATAGAAATTGTAACGGCTTTTAAATGTTAGTTTAATTTTATCGATATTTTCTTTTTATATTCTTTTTAAATTCGTCTTCGTCTGAACATGTTTCCATAAAAATTGGCAAGGTTTATGCTATCTAGAACGCGTTAATAATTATTTTGGCAAGATTTTGTGGGAACAGGCATGAAATTAGGTCATATGCGTTAAAGAAAATATTGACTTTGAAAAATAAGGGACACCCCGATCAAGGCCCTCGTTATGTCGAATCTATTTTCGTCCAAGGGTTTTCCTTTGAATGCAACCCGAACCATTGCTTATCGATTTTGCAAGCGACAGAGAAATCGCAGAACCAAAAAGATCGAGGTTTTTCTAAGGGTGCTGACTAAGACAAATCCCGTTGTTTTTTTACATTTAAATATGATATCGTTTAATTTTTGTCCATCCCCGTTTTCTTTCTTCCTCGAAGCGATCATGGAATTTATCCGTTTTTCAAACGTAAGACATAGTATTCTCGAAAACGTGACTCATCGTTCAGTGATTCAACGTAACTTATTATACTTAATTTTCAAAATAACTTTGTCATTAGCTTCGCGCTGTGCATCATAAAATCAATTCCATCTTAATTCAATCTTATTAATTTGCTGATTTAAGAAAGATTAATGAATCAATTCTGTAACTGATTAATTAATCACGTAAGTGGAATCAATTATTAATTAAATCAGAATTAATGTACATAAAATATTAAAAACCAATTATTTGCAACAATACATATTTTTAATATTATCAACTATTGTTATAAATAAATGATTAATATTTGTAACGATGACACATTTTTACAATTTATTTACTATGTCCACAATTTTCTCATGATCATTATGTCGTTATCGTCATCGTTGTCACCTTGATGGTCACGTTCGCATTATTTAAGTCCCTCATTAGTGTAATGAAAATCTAAAACCTCGATTATTTAAAAAAAAACCTCAAAATCTTAATTGTTCAAAAATATGATTACTAAAAAATCCTAAAAGCTTGGATAGTTTTAAAAACAAATCTCAATAGCACAGTTACCCGTTAATTATTTTTTCGTTAGCCGTATTTATAATTGACCGTTTTACTTGACTTTTCCAGCCGGTTAAAAAAAAGAAAATAAAGAGAGAGATCAAAATCTTAGAAAACCTAAGAGGTGGGACCAACATAATAACGCTTCAAGCAGTCGTAAAGGATCCAGTCTCCAGGACTCCTGCGCTCATCTTCGAACACGTCAACAATACAGACTTCAAGCAGCTTTATCAAACACTGACAGACTACGACATTCGATATTATCTCTACGAACTTTTGAAAGTACGTGCCGGTTATTTTCTCTGTAAACAGGAGCTTCGAAATTCACGATTGATGTTTGCATAGTTGAATTCCAAGTATGAAAAACTCTGAATTCATCATTGCTGATTTTAATGAGTGAAATGGCTCAAACGTTTCCACATTGCTTCCCGGAAATTTACATAATCAGTTTTGATCAAGAAAAACGTTTTCGATGATGTCCGAAAATGGAAAAACATCACGGTGGAGTTCAACGATGCGAGTCATCGTCAAATAAATTTCTCAATTAAAATTAAAGATATTAAATCGCTAGCCTGGTACTAGGATCGGTAGATCGTCAATTGACATCAATCGAAAAGTACATTGGAAAACCGTTCAATTTTGGGACCATCTTTCAGGCCGCCCATCTCCGTCCTATTTACTTTATCCCTTTTGGCATCGTTTCTCTGAACATCGATCGGCTCTCGTAAACTTTCAGGCTCTGGATTACTGCCATAGCATGGGCATTATGCATAGAGACGTGAAGCCGCACAACGTGATGATCGATCACGAAAACCGTAAGCTCCGGTTGATCGATTGGGGCTTGGCTGAGTTTTATCATCCTGGACAGGAATACAACGTTCGCGTAGCTTCAAGGTACTTCAAAGGTCCCGAGTTGCTCGTCGATTATCAGGTGAGGAGAAACGCCTTGAAATTGAAATTGTTTTTGAAATAACCGTGTAATTGATCTTGGAAATGAATGGACTCGTAACGTTGATCATTCGATTGCAGATGTATGATTATTCGCTGGACATGTGGTCCCTCGGCTGTATGCTCGCCAGCATGATCTTCAGGAAAGAACCATTCTTCCACGGCCACGACAACTACGATCAGCTCGTGAGGATCGCTAAAGTGTTGGGCACGGAAGAACTCTTCGAGTATCTCGACAAGTATCACATCGAGCTCGATCCGCGCTTCAACGACATACTAGGACGGCACTCGCGTAAACGCTGGGAGCGCTTCGTACACTCGGAAAACCAACATCTCGTCTCACCCGAGAGCCTTGATTTCCTTGACAAGCTTTTGCGCTACGACCACTACGAACGGCTGACCGCCCGCGAAGCCATGGAGCATCCTTATTTCTGTCAGTATTTCGTTCGTGATCTTTATTTTTTTTTATTCGATCGTTATTCTCCCAGCGGGCTACTTTGTCCCTTTATTTTCGAGTTCCTCTTTCGGGGATTTGAAGAACAAGTCGTTTGGCTTTTCGTGGTACTTTTTATTCCATCATTATTCGTTTTGAAAAAAAATTGTTTATACCATTGTATTGTTCGGATTCTCGATGCGACACTTTTCTTTCCTATATTTTGACTTTCGTAATTGCGGGATTGAAAACGAATTCGCTTGGTTTGAGAAAAGTCCTTTCCTGCTACCATTTTTGGTTTGGGTTTCGCGCGGAATAATTATTTGTTCCGCTGGGAAGATGATAAGTTTTTGATAAGTTGGCTCTGAATTGTTTTTCGGATTCTGTTTGGGTTTCAATTATTATTTTTAATTTGAATTATTATTTTATTATCCAGGGTTGAATTTGTTTGTTCAGAAAAATGCGTAATCGAATATTTAAACTCTAAGGGAACAATATTTTTTTTGCTTGATTTTGCATTATTCGATTTCTTAAGGCACGTTTTCGTACAAAACATTTTTGTTGGTTTGGCTTGAAACAATTTCATCGGATCCGTTTACGTACAAATTTTTTGGCTTGGCTGCAGATCGTTTTCCAAATTCAGATCTGCATAAAACAGTTTTCTTTTGGTATCGTCTTCAAATAAATAGAAAATAATTATGAAACAATAGACAAATCGGAATCGGTCAAAGTGAAAAAGTATTGGAATGGGCTGCTTCGTAGATACAAATAAATAAAGATACGGTCTGATGTTGCAGATCCAATCGTGAAGGAGCAAGGCCGATCGACTATTGCGTCGTCCTCACCGACCCCGATGACAGGTTTGCTGCCTGTGGTTGAGTAACGGCCCAGGTAATATCAAGGCATTGATTTTTTGTCCTACCCGGACCCTTGTCAACTTTTCACGATGAAAAACAAACAAACAAACAAACAAAATATGAAAGAAACGAAAGAAGCGATAAGAACAAGAAGCAGAAGAAAAAAAAGAATGTTAAATCGTCCATATCTATAATTTGCTTCGGTAAGCTTGTATTTAATTTAATTAAACGAAAATTTAGTTAATTACTCGCGGGAAAGTCTTTCTTTTCAACCTCGATTAGTCGCTAGAAGTCCCGTTGCGTGCCCTCCCTCAAGAATATTGACATCGCGAAAATTACAGAAACAAAAAACGAAAAGTCACGCAAAGTCGATTGTTTGTTCATCAAAACGTCAGTATTTTTGAGGAAGAAGAAGAAAGCGTCAAGCTTCTCTAATCTGCATGGCGTTAAATGCGTGAAGATACGGTTAGGGAAAAAACCGCAATTTATCAAGGACTAAACGTTTTTATCGTAAAATAAAAGCATCGATCTCTGGGTTCATAAATTTTGCAGAGACCGATGCTCGATTTTTCATTGAAAATTTAACCGACAATGGGAAAACGGGGTTCGACAATTTTGAGGTTATGTCGATCTTCTACATGCTCTTAATTACTAATTGTATCACAGATCGTTCTTTTTGAGGATATGAAAGAATTGTGAGGATATGAAAAATGATTGGAAGGGTAAAGGAATCATCCAAGCCTCACCTTGATAAACCTTGGTGATTTACTGTGGATCAACTGATTAGTGTTATTTCTAAATTTCACCACGTTAATGTGGAAGAATATATTTAATTTAAAGAAATGATTTAATTTAGAGAAATCTTTTAATTCGAAGAAATTATTTAATTTGAAGGGTTTAATATTTTATATATTTAATAATCGAGTATAACTCTGCAAAAGTGGCGTTTTGTTTTATATCGTAACTGAAACGAAGGACCTCGTTATGAAATTTGCTACGGTCTTCGCGCTGACTTAATCCGACACTGAGTGGAGTCAACAAATATTGCAAATGATATGCAAACCATAGTGGCACGTTGCCAGGCTTGTGGAATAACGAAAGCTAAAAATTAGAAGGTACTTCCGGTTTCTTTGTCAACGCCGGAAAATTCTCTCCATGAGTTATATGACCCGACAAACTGCCAGGCTCTACAGGTTACGACCGGATAAATTCCCAGGCTCTTCGCGGTTGTTTATCGACTTCTAATAATCGCCTGCGGCATCAGAAAAATCCGTAACAAATTCGAGAAATCGTGAGAAAAGGTTATTTGCGATTTACTTTATTTTTGGCACATCGTTGACAACAACGTTGATAAGGTATTGATAAACATCTATAAAAATGGAAGGAGAAGCGAAAAATCGACTTCAGTAAAAAAAACAAATTTTTTATGCTCGCTTTGCGCGGACGACATTTTTTCAATCGATCGATAATGACGTCATTGGGATCTGAAAAAAATGGATTTTAAGCTATGATGTTTTTTTTATCGAATTTGCAAAAATTTGAAAAATTGTTTAGCGCCGGAGGACGACATGACCATTTCCGCCCTTCCGGTTCGGGTGATTGGAAAGGAAAGACAAAATTTATTCACGAATTACTTCGCTTTGGCTATCGTTCGACAATTTGCTATTATAACTTTAGTCGTTGATAAAACGTTAATCGTGTGATCGTTTTATGAAAAATCGTTTTATGAGAAAAAAATCGTGAAAAATCAAATTTTCCACCTGTCGAACAAAAGTTAAACAAAAAAATCTTCGTCGGACGATGGCCAACGTGATTCGTGAATAAATTTGTGTTTTTTTCTGTCGTTTCAGACTAGCCAGATGGGCGGAACCAACTGTACTATTCGACAGCTCGAGTACGGCTGAACAACTCGCGCGCGATCCTAAATAATTCTACTAATTATTCTCATTACTTTTCCCTCGAATTATACAGTTATTTTTTATTGATATGTACACTAATGATATACCAAAAATAAAGTAAATCGCGTAAGCAGCTTTTCTACAATTCATTCTTGAAAACGATTTTTCCGTAGCCGAAAAATGCTCAATCCACCATTCGAAAAAATAGTTCTTGCATTTAAACAATTCTGGGGTTTAAAACAAGCTCGATCTCTGATCATTTGTTTTGGCGCAAAGTTGGGATGACTTTTGCAAAAAATAATGATAAGTAATTTATGAAGGATTTAATGAATAATGTAATAATCGATAAAGCCATTAGTTAAGCAATAAAATAAAAGAATTAATTAATTAACATAATGATGATAATAATAATGTGACAATAATCGAATTTTCGATAACAAAGTTGATAACCCAAAAATTATACCGTAGCAAAGTATCGAAATTATAATTGTGATATAAAAAATACAAGCAGGCGGAAAGAAACATTTTTAACTTTCTGAACGAATTTTTGATTTTTGAAATTTTAATGCGGTGGTGATCTTGAAAGGTTCGGAGATAGAAAATCTAAACCCAATTTTTGTTTTATCGAGCAAACAATGTCGGGAAATTAGCAAAGAGTGGCGATATCCGGTGCATTCAGGGAAGGTAAGTGAAGCGAGTGAAGCTAGGCAATACCTTCGTATCCACAGTCGCACGAAACATTGAATCTTCCACCGAAAATATCGTAGCTTTTCCATTTTCGTGAGTGAATGTCTGAAGAACGATCGTACGATCGTTTAAAAAAGGCTTCTGATTCGCGATTGTGAACAGGTATCTTCGACGTACCTGACAAATCGTTTATCGAAGAAATCAGTATTAACAAATTCTTTTTCATAACGTAAATACGACACAGAAAAATACTAGAAATTTCAAGAAAATTGCCGATCCCCAATCGAGCCAATGCCAATTTCATCGTTTCTCGATGTCACAAAATAAATCGGACAACATTACCGACTTCCGAACCGCAAAATCAAATATCGATTTTGCGATCGGTGATACAAGAAATTACCAATCGCCAACCGATCAAAAGCCGATTTCATTATTCTTCAATATCCCAATACAGACCTCAGAAAATTATCGATCTTTGAAATTAATAATTGGAAATGGCTTTCCTGATCGGTAATACAATAAATCTTTTTTCACGTATGTTCGTGTAGAAAGATTTTTTCGACATTAAGAAAAAATAATCGATCTCCAACCGATCCAATACCGATTTAATCGTTTCTCGATAATCCAATATAAACCGTACAAGGTTTTACCGATCTCCGAAATTAGCGATCGAAAGTCGTTTTCATGATCGGTAGTAAAACAATGTGTGATAATAAGATGTAGGTGTGAAAGAAAAATATCGTTATTTCAAGAAAATAGCCGATCTGCGACCGATCCGATACCAATTTTTAAATCGACCTTTCGGCCATTCCCCGATCATCGATCGTTGATGATGCTTACATCATAACGTAAACCTTCGATTTTTCATTTTGTTTCCGTAGTGGCGCGTGCGCGGTTCAATCGTGACCGGGGAACTCGGAGGAGGAAGAGGCAATCGGTTAAATCGCCGTACGACCCTTTCGAAAAAGGGATCGATCGAGAGCAGCACGAGCACGCCGAAGTTTAATGGAAGGAGACCTCAATTACTGTCGATGGAACTCGAAAGTGTTTTGTATAAAATATGGCAGTTGTAAATCGGTTCCTCTTCTGTACACGCGACTGACGCCGTTATTATCTGGCATTACACACAACATAAGAAAACGAGAACAAAAAAAAAACAAACCTTGGAACTTTTTAAACGTCTATGTAACAAACACGAGAGCAATAGAGGAAGGGGGAGAGGGTGACTGCGAGAACAGTGCAATAAGACGCGTAAGCTGCGGTCCCATTTCCGGTCGAGAGAAGAAGAAAAAAAAACCAACGACGAATCTCGCGCAGTCGAGAAAGTGCGGAAGTCACGTGGGACGCTTTCGTCCCAAAGCGTTCACAACCTAAAACCGTTCTGTCCTTAGTTCCATGCATCATCACATTTGTTTTTTTTTTCTTTCTTTTCGTTTCTTTACTTCGCGTTCTTTTTCTTTTGTACTCAATATGGGCTCGCCCTTCGCCTGTTCTTGGCCTACCGATATTGTGTTGTGGCCAGTAATTGTCAGCCAAAAGTAGAGAAAATCAACAAAAAAATAAAACAATGGAATTTCATTATGATCCCGACTTGGTGCGTCTCGCGGACTTGCCCCGAACGAGAAAACGCTCCTGCTATTTCTCGAAGACCTTCGATGCCCAAGCTTTAACATGATTTCGGCGATTTGACGAAGATCTAACGGAGCTCCGACATATTCAGCTTGAAAAGTCGAAAGAATTATCGATTGGAATTTCGGTAGCTCGAGGCTACAAAAATCTGGAGATATACAGACACGTTTAAATCGTTAGGAACCCAAAAGCAACCGGAAGTTGTCATCAATCGGATTTTTGATATCTCGTCATAAAAAAAGGAACGAATTCAGACACATTCGAGTTCGGAAAACCAAAGTCGGAACTTCCATGACGATTTGACGAAAATCTCGAGGCATTCCGGCAAGAACCGTTCCGAACATTCATTTTGGATTACAATATCAAAGTGTTATCGATCTGCTGTTTAAACAAATCATTGTTCAATAAACATTCACTAAAAAAAATCGTACCCAACGGCAATTTATTTTTCCAGCTACAATCTGTCTTAAAAAAGCGCTAAAAAATAATCGAAAATATTGAAGTCACTGCACGAGAAATTTTATACGGAAAACTATTTGTTGAACGATTATTTGTCTAAACTATTCGTCAGTACTTTTCGAGAGTGGTTACGGGGGCTCGGAATCAACCGCAACGTCGGTCTGTGCAACGTATTACTACCAGGCCTGTTTTCGACTTCGTTCTTCATCAGTCCGCTGAGCAGCGACACCTCCGCGTCAATCTCCCAACAAAACGAATTTCAACGGGATAATCGGGAATGGCCGGTAGGGCGCGCGATTGGTCGTGAAACGGTTAGCATTCTCGTCTTAAACGTTATTTTGGATGTTTTCCAAAATACCGATACGCTCGTATCGGGCAAGGGACTGCGGAAAGAGTCATAGCGGGGGTTGGGGTGGTCCGTCTATTAAAACGCGAAGCTCTCGATCGCGACCCCTCATCTCGGCAACAATGCAACTGACAATGCGCAGCGCGCGGGCCAGGCAGTGTTTCATTAAAACGGACATTCAATTCGAGAGAGCGAGAAAGAAAGAGGGAGAGAGACCTGGCGAATTGGCTGAAACGAGGAGCCAAACGAGTTCGACGGTTCGGCCATTAACGGGGAGGACGAACGAGTCTGATTGAAATGTCGAAAAGTCGCCTCTTGTCCCGCGTTACATGCGACGATGATGGAAGGAGAGTGGGCGAGCCGTAGTTTCGTTGCCAAACTAAATACGAATTGCCATGTGAGGGAGAGATGGGGAATAAAAGAAAAACAACTTCTATGTACACGTTTGGGGGCTTCATTGTTTATCTCCTGACTCCAACGGACTCCCACCCACTCACGGCTCGCCACCGTCGAATTTTCCTGCCCGAATAAAATAAGAATGTAGCCGGACACAACGGCGAAACGCTGCGGAGGTAAACGAGACAACCCAAGTTTCGGACTGCGCAAGGACTTTCGCCGAATGAAAATAAAATGAGGCACGTATATAGGAGGGTGGACGATTGTGGGAGCATAAACAGGAGGGAACGTTTCTCTGTTGTGTCGGACGAAGCGAGTCCGAAATTGGTAGTTGGACAAATTTTATTCGATCCTCGATAGAGCCGAATGACGTCCAGAGAATACCGCGGAGCCAAACTCGGGCCACAAAGGAGCATCTCTACGTCGCTATTGCCTGATTACAATGCAAAGTTACGGTCTGGAAACTCGAACTGATTTTAATGGAAACGGTCTCGTTTGGCAATGTTAATTCACGGTGTCGCCACCACGCGTCGTTCTGACACGCAAGTTCCCAGAGGGACACTTTTAACGTTATGATTAAATTGATACGAAATAAATGACACGCGACATCAATGTTATGGATGTTTCGTAACTGCCGTGTTCTAAAACGCTATGTGGCGGAACAGTTGATCACTAGCGCCGTACAGCGGATTAGTATAGACTGTCTATTACCCGTGCCCGTTTACGTTTCACAATTATCGAAATATAAATGACCTAACATTGCTGTATCAGATAAGATAAATATTGTTAAAGATGAATCGTTAATTACGAGAAAAAAATTCGATTAATTTTAATTAATCAACGCTTCTTCCCTTTCTAATTGGGACGTTGGACGTTTTTGTTGGAGCTGCTCCCAACGACACTTTTGCAGATAACTACCGATACTGATTACGATCGCGTCAAATATATATTCAAGCAATTTTGTATTTAAGGATCACAGCAAACAGCATTTTAATTTGGTTCTACCGCGGACCCAGTGTCAAGAGAAAATCTCTGGGAGGAGGAATGGCGTACAAGCCCTAAAGCAATGTCTGCACTCCTCCGCTCTCTCGCCACTCTACAGACAATGATCCGTTTTTCTCGGGAAACTATGTTTGCCCGGCTCTCATCCGACGTTGGAATTACTTTTACCGAACTGGAATGATTGCCCCCACCATGATTAACATTCCGTCCTTGTGGGCGACGATCGCCAAGTTTCTTCGCAATACTCTTTTTTATGTTTGCTCTCTTTGCAGCTGGTCGCGTAATTTGATTCTTGATTCAGATCATGTTTTGCAAACCCTTAGGGGGCTGCACAACAGTAAGGTCCTAAAACTTTGCGAAAATACTGAGAATTGGAAATGAGAAAAGAGCTTGGAGGATTTACTTCATGTTTGGATAGTGAACGTGTTAATGAAGATATCCGCCTCGCTCGAAGAAAATTTATTAGCAGTTGAAAAAGAGGGCTATTTTTAATGAAACAAAAAACTCTGCGATAATTCTTTGGCAGTAAACGGACAACTTGATTATTTTTTTATTTCTCGTGTATTAATATTTTGTTGGTACGTTTTCAATACACAACGAAAACTAATTGAGGTTATGTTTCTATTAAAAAAAAACATTCGTAATATCGCTTACCGGATCACTACTACACCAGCGCCACTTCGATGGAACCGTTATTTTCCAAGTTTCGTGAACACTTTCCAATTGGACCGGTACGCGCCTCTGAGGTCGCTGTGTTTTCGTCTCTTTGAGAATCACGCGACGAGTGTTCGTAAATGAACAAAAAAAAAGATCATCACCCAACCCTGTACAAGGAGAAAGTCATCCACGAGCAGATGAGCAAATCCAACATTTTGAAACTTTTCATTGTGAAGAAAAAAAGGGAAAGACCATAGCGGGAAAGAGAGAAGGGGGCTTGGAGAAAAATGACAAAAAAACGGTGAGTTCCACTCCCACATTCGTAAGCGTGACAACTTGGTGGATTAGAAGGAAAAGGTTTCTAAGGACGTGTCGAGGGTACGCGACCCCAGGCATGGACCCCATTGTATCGAAATTCTTTGCCATTCTTCGAACTGTGGACGAGCGATGTGTTGTGAGACATTTTTTCGAGGTTCTTTACGCGCGGCCCGCGACGATGTGTCTCGTTGACCATTCAATAAGGACGAAGGACAACCTCGCGTTTCTTTCCTCGTCATTGGCATCATTGACGAGTCGCACCCAGGTAGTCCCTTCCCTGTATATTTCATTGAGAAAAACAGGGACGCCTTTACAACACCCGCGCGCTGCGACAAAAACGTCTTTGACGTTATGGCGTATCGTAAGAAAGTGAATGGCGCCCTTTTTTCTCTTCCCCGTTGTCCTAGCTCGTTCAAGCCAAAAATCCCATTCGTCCACAATGTAATATCGTGTTTCGAATTGAAAGGCCTCTGATGGTCGTAATTCTCCTTGAAACTGTACGATGTTTTTGATATTTCGAGAGAAAACCTATACTTTAATATTTAATAGCGATAACAGCCTCAACAATGATGATAATGATGATTAGGGTGATAATAAACTATGGCGATAATGATATTGATAACGATAATAATAAAGACAACGTGTCATCGCCGTCGGTATAGCTGTTTCCTTACTCGCCGATACATACCATTGGGTTCCTAATTTCGCCGCTAGATTGCGGTCCGAAACTGCACAAAATCTCACATCTGTTTGTAGATTCCGCTAGATGTCGACAGGATAGTCGAAACTAACTAGAACGATTAGGTTACCTTTTGACTTTCGTTTTTTTTTACTGAGACCCCGTAACAAGATTTGAACGCTCTGAATACCAAAGTACGGTCCGCGTGAATAACGATAGAGATGCTGGGGTAACGTTAATGGCCGTTTTTAGTGAAGTGAAAACGTTGGAACCGTTCGGAGTCGTCAATTGGACTACCTATCAAATAATGGATAATAACGCAGCTGTGCAGACTGCTGTCACTGGAAAAATATCCCAAGACCGTACTCCCCAACTCTGGTAATTTTTCGTGCGTAAAATCTGGGACTTTCTTCGGCGATTGATTGAGTCTTTACTTTTAGAGGTTATGTACGCCCATGTCGATAAATTCAACGCACCTATCGTCATAAACTAGAGTCTTCCGGGACGTGCGAATTCAAAGATTTGCAACTCGCCTCGTTTCTAATGAGAATGGCTTTCCACCACGCCCCGATGTAACCCGATGGAAGAGCGAGTATATGTTCCGGGACGCTTTTATACGGCGCTTTGTACAACTGTATCGGTTATATATTATTCATCGGATTCGATTCAATCGGAGGGTACAATCACGCCCGAATCGTAAAGGGTGACTAGTGACGGGAATGAAGCCCGCGGAACGACGCGGATGCCCTGACATTTAATTATTAATACATCCATGTATACACTTACATGTGCCACCCATTTGTAATTTTCGCAACGACCCCGTACAGGAACAAGTATATATAACTCTTTGTGCACGTCCGCTATAACGAAAGGATTTCACATTGGCATACAAAATTTCACATTGTGCATCGAAGGTAACCGATAAAATCGATTGTCATCCATATACCGGGTGGCCGATTTCCACTGATCCAGGCAAAAACACGAAAAATATGGCGAACAGAGAAAAACGTTTTTAAGAAAAATTGTACCGTTTCGCAGGAGCGACAATACAGTGAACTTGGAAGATTCTTGAGTATCACTGTTCAAGGTCGTTTCAAGGTTGATTCCATTTTTTCACACAGGAATCCACATTTTCCTCTACACCATCTTACTCTGTGTACAAAAATCGAAAACACTTTTGTCTCAACTGTTTTCTCACCTGATGTTTACTTTACGAAATACACGGGGTCAATCGTTGGACTCGTGATGCATCCCGAATTGAAATTCGTTCGAAGAATTACAACGTCATTGCAAATCCAAACATTCGTTTGGGTTTAGGGAATACATCGAAAATCGCACCCGTTACATTTGTACAATTGATTTTGTCACCGGTGCGTACCTACATACGAAGGTTTTTTTTTACAACATAATACGACAAACTAACCGTCAAAGATCGTCCTGAATCGTATTATTCTCATGGATCGCACGAGGTGCATATATAACCGGCCAATAAAAAACAAAATTATTCATAGCTCGCCAAACCCGGAATATCGAAATCGTATGTGCATTTAAATACTGATATATATGTACATGCATATTTATACAGGTCCTGCGAGCATGCGCCAGTTTCGTTACGAAACGCGTGCCTCCGTCGCGTATCGCACGAGACACTTTTCGACCCTAACCTATAAAGCTACCACTCCCCGTTACGCATTTCCTATCGGATATAATTCGCTGCCGCAACAAACCCGCGCCTTTTCGACGAGCGAAACGGGCGCAAGTGCGCCCTGTCGTACGTTCAGATTTCAAAGAAAACAGAGACAGATATAGATCAAGGGAGTGATGAAGAGGAAAAAGGGGCGCTTGAGGAATGTCTGTGAAATTTGCATCGTTAGGATTCGTTCCGGCATTCAAGACCGTATTCCGATCTGTCCCGATAGAATGCTGTCGAGCATGGCATGACAGTCGAAGAATTTGAAAAACAATAGCGTTGCAATTATATCCCATTTCGTTAAAAAATTGGTAAAAGATTTTAAAAAGCGCCGTGAGCTCAAAATAAAAAAATCGAAAACGAAACTGGTATTTTATCCTATTCCAATTTCAAAAGTAGATTTTTTCTCCTTTTCCGATTTCAAAAAAGGAATCTCATTCCTATCCAAATTATTAAAGTTAAATTCCTGTTTGCAATAACCTTGATTAGACTTTTTTTTATTTACAAAACGACCTCATCTCTTGGTATTCTTAGAAAGCTCCGAAATCGATTTTCATTCGAAATATTCTTCGAGATATCGAGCGCTAAAGGTTACCACACCAATCGCGTGAAATTTCTTAAAGACATCTTCAGTCGGGAAACGACGTGTGGAGAAAAAAAATGAAAGAATAGAAGATACGGAATGGGGAGTCACGTGATCCCGGTGAAACTCATAACTCATCCAGCCTTTTGTCTGGCGTATGGGCATTCGAGATACATAAAATAAAACGCGACTATCCTCTCTATACCTAAAGGACTACAGCCGTGTCGTAAACCGGCCAGAAGTTGGAATTCTGTTCTTCGACACGTCCAATAGCACGATCCACACGAGGCAACTTTGTTCGTTATATTGCGGGCGCAAGTGTCCCCCCCCCCTCCTCCTGCGCCACGACCGCGCTGCCCTCCACCGGCGATCAAAGTGCCTTATTTATGCATCGCCCGGAAGAATGGAAAACCGTGAGGACGAGTGATCATCAGAGACGAAAATAAAATGCCAGCTCGCATACTCTCACTGTAAAATCGTGAGGCTTCGTTATCGCAAATACACAGTTCACACATTCATATTTCCGCAAGAAAAAAATTGCGACGATGGAGCGCGTGGAAACGTATTTGTAGGTTAAAAATTATTTTCCGGCATAATGCCCAAAACGAGTCAAGTTTTCGACAATGTTTTCCAACTGACTTTTGGACGAATACAGATTTCTTTATTTCCAAGTTTCCGCCGAATTGGCCAGTAAAACAACCAACAATTTAACCCTTGACAGTAAACATTGTAATCTACCGGTAAATTCACACCAGTCAGGATTCGACATTGTACGTTTTACGACGGCAGAGGTCGCTTCGAAGACACGAAAAAAAAAAAAGTAGGCGGGCAAACGATGCTCGTAGGCGTTGGGTATGGATGAGAACAAGGAGTACAGGCGAAGAAAAACGTGACATTGTCCGAGTGAATTCCTAAAAGTCTTCCTTTACAAAAGAAGGTGCAAAAGGGCCTCTCTTCTCGATTCGGTCTTCAACATCCGCCGGTAAACCTTTGTGCTCTCGCTCGACCGTATAACCTCGCCTCCCCCCTCCCCTTTGTCCCTCCGATAATACATCCAATTCATCCCGAATTTTGATACTTGGCTTACTTTTTGTGGGAACTGAAATTTACTCCTCGAAATAATTCCGGGGTAATGTTAGCGAGTAATGCAATGTCCGAGTCGGCCCCTGTGAACTGGCACGAATGTTTTTTTTTCTCTTGCACGGAATTTTCGTTATGAAGTTTTTTCACAATCTTGGATTTGTACGTGTTATCGCGATTGATGTTTGTTTGGGTTTGTTCACGTGACGCGTACAATCAATTAACACGCAAACACTTCGGAAGTACCTTTTAACCAATAATCCGTGCGGTTAGGTTAAGCTAACCTAACAAATCATAAATTCTCCCAATTCGTTGTATCTAATTTCGCGTTTCCGAACTTCGTGTCTCTCAATCCCGTATGTTGAGCGTGTAAAGAAAATCGAGAATTCGAAAACTGGTTCAACATCGCGATCGGGCAACGTTCCCTTCCGCGTCGTGAACGAACCACCAGTTAACCTAACCTCGAAGCTCTCGTAAGAAATCATCCCACGCGACGCGCAGTCGGATTAGAAGATAAACAGAAAGTGAATTCCGCAGCGTGTGAAGTCAGCCACGCAGAAGGAGAGTGTTGGTGCTGCCACCACCGTAGGAATAACTCATACGCGGATGATAAATCGGTCGAGAGTTTTACACCCGTCCAACGTTAATGGACATGGGTCGCGTTTCGTTTTTGTGGAGATGGCTATATTCATCCGATGTGTTCTAGGACGATAAATTCAGGAGTTAAGCGGAAAAGGGAGGAGTGGGAATGGAAGGACAGGATAGGGGCACATTGCACACGTGCGTTAAGGTGCCTTGTTTTCCGAAGTCGATATTTCTTAACACGTATATTCCGATCTCACTAATTTCACCTGTAAGATTTCTAAACTGAATTCTAGCGCATTTGTGGTACTGTGAACCATGTCAATTTGTATTTAAATACGTTCGTACAAAGGCGCCTTCAAAAAGAATATATATATCGAGAAATTTAACGCCTGTAAGTCTGACGTTACAATTTTGATAAATCTTAATTAGTAATGCCTTAAAACCTTGTTTTATGGCATTCATATTAATTTTGAAAGGCAGACAATCAGGCGCGCCCCTTCAGCGGGCTTAGCCTCAAAATAATGACTATATTTAGACGTTTAGTGTCATATCGCAGGTCCATGTCAATGTATTTTTATACCTTGAAGACAAATCCACAATTTAATTCGCATTGAACTCTCAATTTCTAGGGAAAAATGTCGAAAAAATATTGTAGAAAGGTTTTT